>CM058096.1:155208500-155218500 GCA_030247045.1 Colobus guereza
TCTGTTTCTCTCTGACCACCGGTGCGTGCAGCTCCCGTCACGTACCCCCTGCTTGTTCAATCCATCACGATCCTTTCATGTGAAATCTTTAGTGCTGTGAGCCTTTCAAAGGGACAGAAATTGTGCACTCAAGGAGCTCAGATTTTAAGACCGTAGCTTACCGACGCTTCCAGCTGAATAGAGCCCTTCCTTCTACCACTCGGTGTCTCAGGGGTTTTGTCGCTGGCTCGTCCTGGTACACTAGCCTGGTGCGGTGGCTCACGCCTATAATCCCAGCACTTTGGGAGGCCAAGGCGGGAGGGTCACTTGAAACCAGGAATTGGAGACCAGCCGGGGCAACATAGTGAGACCCCATCTCTACGAAAGAAAAAGAAATATACTATGGCCGGGTGCAGTGTCTCATGCCTGTCATCCCAGCACTTTGGGAGGCCGAGATGGGTGGATCATGAGGTCAGGAGATCAAGACCATCCTGGCTAACACGGTGAAACCCCGTCTCTACTAAAAAATACAAAAAACCCAGCCGGGCCAGGTGGCGGGCGCCTGTAGTCCCAGCTACTCGGGAGGCTGAGGCAGGAGGATGGCGTGAACCCGGGAGGTGGAGCTTGCAGTGAGCTGAGATCTGGCCACTGCACTCCAGCCTGGGCGCCAGAGCGAGACTCCGTCTCAAAAAAAAAAAAAAGGAAAAGAAATACACTATCTTTAAATGTAGCTTATATCTGCTAATATGCAAATATAGAAATAAGCAACTAAGGAAGATACACAAGATCTGAATCCTAAGATAAAGTTTTTTTTTTCTTTTTTAAAGTCTATCATTGATTAAACACTGTATTTACTGGAATTTGATAAATCCTCCCCCAGCGTGTTATAAATTAATAATTTGCAACTTGATTTGTGTGCTGTCTAATTCCGTCAATTATTAATGAATACATTTATTACATATAAATAATAAAATTTCCATCTCCGACCGCAGCCAACGCTTCATGTTAATGTACTGAGAAGAGCACATAAATAATGAAATAAAGGTAAAGGAAAGAATGGTGTTGGAGCTGCCAAGCATGCGTTGTTATTCAAATGCTTCAAAGTGATGTCTGAAAGTGCAAGTTTGGAGCTCAAACTTCGGCCTGGGAGTACATTGCAAGTCCACCCTTGTATGAATTAAAAGGGAGGTGCAGGGCCGGGCGCAGTGGCTCACGCTTGTTATCCCGGCACGTTGGGAGGCCGAGGTGGGCAGATTACGAGGTCGGGAGTTCAAGACCAGCCTGGCCAATACGGTGAAACCCAGTCTCTACTAAAAAATACAAAAATTAACCGGACGTGGTGGCGGGCACCTGTAATCCCAACTACTCGGGAAGCTGAGGTGGGAGGATCAGTTAAACCGGAGAGAGATGGAGAGGGAGGGAAGGAGGGAGGGTTGGAGAGGGAAAGAGAGAGAGAGAGAGAGACAGAGAGAGAGAGAAAGAGACAAAAGGAGGTTGCAGTGAGCTGGGACTGTGCCACTGCACTCCAGCCTGAGTGCCAGAGTGAGACTCTGTCTCTAAAATAAATACATAAAAATGAAAATATATAGTAATTAAGAAAATTAATCCTTTATCACAAACGCTTGTAGACGAACACATCTCCCCACGATCTTTTTTTTTTTTTTTTTTTTGAGATGGAGTTTTGCTGTTGTTACCCAGGCTGGAGTGCAGTGGTGCGATCTCGGCTCACCACAACCTCTGCCTCCCGGGTTCAAGTGGTTCTCCTACCTCAGGCTCCCGAGTAGCTGGGACTACGGGCATACACCACCATGCCCAGCTAATGTATTTTTAGTAGAGACGGGGTTTCTCCATGTTGGCCAGGCTGGTCTCGAACTCCTGACCTCAGGTAATCAGCTCCCCCTTGGCCTCCCAAAGTGCTGGGATTACAGGCATGAGCCACAACAGTCAGTTTGCCTATAATCTTTTTTTCTCGTATATATAAACGAATATGGTACCCAGGGTGGACGCGTTCCTCCTTGTACTTTTGGGAACCCCCTATTCTGTCTCTGGCGTAGCTGTATTTTCAGTACTTTGCTTTCTTAATCATCTTAAATGCTGTGGGAACTGGGCATGTCAGATGCATCCCATGGTTGTTGATACCTACATAGAGAAACGGAGTCCTAATTAGTGGATTTAGCCACTGTGAATTCATCCATTTACTCATCCTTCTTGTCTACCATTTCAGCAAACCTGTTGGCTGTGGGGTAGAGCTGGATTTTCGCCACTTTACTCTGGTGATAAACTTACTTTTGCTTTGCACCGTGGACTCGCCCGGAATTCTTTCTTGCACCGGACGCAGGAACTCCCTCTTGGGATCCAGATCGAGACCCCCTGTCCCATAACAGGTCTATCTTTCCTTCCACGAGAAGGCTGGAAGGAGCCTCTCCTAGAGCCTCCAACGGAGCACCGCCCTGCAGACACCTTGATCTCAGGCTTCTGCTTCCAGAATTGGGAGACCCTAAATTGGTGTTGTTTTAAGCAATCCAGTTACTGGTCATTTTTTGCAGCAGCCCAAGAAACTCAAACCGTTCATCCACTGAAGATCATCAAAGAAAAGAGTGTCCTGGCCGGGCGCGGCGACTCAGGTCTGTCATCCCAGCACTTAGGGAGGGAGCACCTGTCTTGCGAAGGCAGCGGGGGACGGGGGACTTGCTGTGTACATTAAGGTCTTTGATCTCCACTGCTGGAAGTAGTGGCGTGTCTTCCTCAGGTAGATTTGCAGAGGGTAGAGAATACAACACTTTCTCAAGAGCAAGAACTCAAGTGCACCCTTTCAAAGCCTCACTCTCTGTCCTTTCCTCCCTCCCTCACCCGTTTGTTTCTTTCTCTTTCTCCCTTCCTTCCTTCATTCCCTCCCTCCTCTTTCTCTTTCTTTCTTTCTTTCTTTCTTTCTTTCTTTCTTTCTTTCTTTCTTTCTTTCTTTCTTCCTTCCTTCCTTCCTTCCTTCCTTCCTTCCTTCCTTTCTTTCTTTCTTTCTTTCTTTCTTTCTTTCTTTCTTTCTTTTTCTTTCTTTCTTTCTTTCTTTCTTTCTTCCTTCCTTCCTTCCTTTCTTCCTCTTTCTTTCTTTCTTTCTTCTTTCTTTCTCTTTCTTCTTCCTTCCTTCCTTTCTCTTTCTTTCTTTCTCTTTTTTCTTTCTTTCTTTCCTTTCTTTCTTCTCTTTCTTTCCTTTCTTTCTCTCTCTCTCTTTCTCTCTTTCTCTCCTCTTTCTCTCCCTTCCTTCCTTCCTTCCTTCCTTCCTTCCTTCCTTCCTTCCTTCCTTCCTTTCTTTCTTTCTTTCTTTCTTTCTTTCTTTCTTTCTTTCTTTCTTTCTTTCTTTCTTTCTTTCTTTCTTTCTTTCTTTCTTTCTTTCTCTTTCTTTCTTTCACCTTTGCAGTGAAAACTCTTGTCAGCAAAGCTGCTTACCCGTAACACACAACCGTTCTTCACATTCCTCTAAATAGACACGGCTGAGTCCCCTCAGACTTTCATGGCATTGAGTCACCCCTGTCCACACTGATGGATGATGGCTTCATTTTAACAGTTTGATCCCACATCATCTCCTCCTTGCATATTTCATGGCAAGAGTCTGCTTACTAAACCCTCTCCCATTGCACCAACAAATTAACCGCTGTGAGGGCAAAACATTGTTATTGTCAGCATTGCATGGAGCAGCGAACGCTGAGGAAACCCTGTCTGAATTCGTCAATAGCTCCCCCGTCCTCTCCGAGTCTCCAGTGAAGTCTGTTCCTTGATCTCATCTCCATCCTGCAGTGTCTCTATCTGGTGTTTTCAATATGGTGGACCCTTTTACACATCACTCATCACTCAAATCTCTGGAAGAAACAGTGTCGTTATTATTTATTTATTTTTTATTTTGAGATGGAGTCTTGCTCTGTCTCCCAGGCTGGAGTGCAGTGGCGCCATCTCAGCTCACTGCAAGCTCCGCCTCCCGGGTTCCCACCATTCTCCTGCCTCAGCCTCCCGAGTAGCTGGGACTACAGGCGCCCGCCACCTCGCCCGGCTAGTTTTTTGTATTTTTAGTAGAGACGGGGTTTCACCGTGTTAGCCAGGATGGTCTCGACCTCCTGACCTCGTGATCCGCCCGTCTTGGCCTCCCAAAGTGCTGGGATGACAGGTGTGAGCCACCGCGCCCGGCCTTTTTTTTTTTTTTTTTTTTTTTGAGACACAGTCTCACTCTGTTACCCAGGCTGGAGTGCAGTGGCGTGATCTCAGCTCACTGCAACCTCCACCTCCCTGCTTCAAGCAATTCCCCTGCCTCAGCCTCCTGGGTAGCTGGGATGACAGGCACCTGCCACCGCACCCAGCTACTTTTTTTGTATTTTTTGTAGAGATGGGTATTCACCGTGTTGGCCAGGCTGGTCTCAAACTCCTGACCTCAAGTGATCCACCCGCCTCAGTCTCCCAAAGTGCTGGGATGACAGGCGTGAGCCACAGTGTCCAGCCATCTTTCTTTCTTCAGTAACGAGTCTTTTTTCGCTCCTGAACGTGTTTATTTGATCAACACCCCTGAACGTGGGTGATGTGTGACCTCACTGGCAAGAACACAGCATGGATGGGAAAGAACCTTCTCTTAAATTCAACCCACAGGTCATGTGCGGTGGCTGAAGCCTGTAATCTCAGCACTCTGGGAGGCCGAGGCGGGTGGATCACCTGAGGTCAGGAGTTCGAGACCAGACTGGTCGACATGGTGAAACCCCATCCCTGCTTAAAAAATATATATGTTTGTGTGTGTATATCTGTATATATGTGTATATATGTATATGTGTGTATGTGTGTATATACGTGTGTGTATATGTTTATATATGTATATATACGTATATATGTGCATATATGTGTGCATATATGTATATACATAGGTGTGTATATGTATATATGTATATACATGTATGTGTATATGTGTATATGTATATGTGTGTATATATGTATACATATGTATATATACATATTTATACATGTGTGTATATGTGTATATGCATATATGTGTATATACGTGTGTATATATGCATATGTACAATATATGTGTATATATGTGTATATATGTGTTTATGTATATATGTGTATATGTTTATACGTATATATATACACATATATACATGTATACACATATACACATATATACAAAATATATACATATATACATATATATACAAAATACATACATATATACACACACACACACACACAAATTAGCTGCGCCTGGCCCTGCTGACATTCTTCTGAGTTTCTGACGAACCTTTGGAAAGGAGACAATCGGACGTACATCTATCTCAGTCAGCAGAGGGGTGACTTTGAATCGAATGGGAGGCAGGTTTGCCTGAAGCATTTCCCAGCCTGACTTTTCCCATTAGCTTAGTGACTTGGGGGACCCCAAGATTTATTTTCTCTTCACCATGGTAAAGGACACAGCTCAGTGTATTATCCGGTTTATTACAAAGGATGACGGACAAGGTGAAACAGGTTCACAGGGCAAGCTGGGTGGTGCCTGGCTGGTCCCAACATCTGTGTGCATTCACCAACCAGCAAGACCCCAGTCCCTCTGGCAGGGTTTAAGGAGGCTCTATTAGATGACCAGAATACATCACTTCATCTGCCATTGGCCATTAAACTGCATCTGGAGGTTGGAGATAAAGTTGAAGGCAGGTGGATCACCTGAGGTGATTTTTTTTTTTTTTTTGTATTTTTAGTAGAGATGTGGTTTTACCATGTTGGCCAGGCTGGTCTTGAACTCCTGACTGTGTGATCTGTCTGCCTCGGCCTCCCAAAGGGCTGGGATGACATAACTTAATTTGTTGGTGCAGTGGGAGAGGGTTTAGTAACCACTGTGTGAGGCCGGGCGCAGTGGCTCACGCCTGTCATCGCAGCGCTTTGGGAAGCCGAGGCGGGTGGATCGCCTGAGGTCGGGAGTTCGCGACCAGCCTGACCAACATTTTTGGTAAATACAGGGGTATTACCAAAAATACAAAAATTAGCCAGAGGTGGTAGCTCACGCCTTTAGTTCCAGCTACTTGGGAGGTATGGGCAGGAGAATCACTTGTGTGGGGAAAAGAAAGAGAGATCAGACTGTTACTGTGCCTATGTAGAAAGAAGCAGACATAAGAGACTCTATTTTGTGGTGTGTGAAGAAAAATGCTTCTGCCTTGAGATGCTGTTAATCTGTAACCCTAGCCCCAGCCTGGTGCTTGCAGAGACATGTGCTGTGTTGCCTCAAGGTTTAATGGATTCAGGGCTATGCAGGACGTGCTTTGTTAAAAAAGCGCTTGAAGGCGGTACGCCTGTTAAAAGTCATCACCATTGTCTGATCTCAAGGACTCAGGGACACAAACACTGCGGAAGGCCGCAGGGACCTCTGCTTAGGAAAGCCAGGTATTGTCCAAGGTTTCTCCCCATGCGATAGCCTGAGATATGGCCTTCTGGGAAGGGAAAGATCTGACCGTCCGCCAGTCCGACACCCCATAAAGGGTCTGCCCTGAGGAGGATTAGCCAAAGAGGAAGACCTCCTTGCAGTTGAGGTAAGAGGAAGGCATCTGTCTCCTGCTTGTCCCTGGGCAATGGAATGTCCGGTGTAAAACCTGATTGTATGCTCCATTTACTGAGATAGGAGAAAACAGCCTTAGGGCTGGAGGTGAGGCGTGCTAGCGGCAATACTGCCCTATAATGCACGAGATGTTTGTATATGTTTGTACACGTGCACATGTAGGCACTGCACCTTTGCGTAACCTTGTGTATGACACAGAGACCTTTGTTCGCATGTTTTCCTGCTGACCCTCTCCCCACTATTACCCTACTGTCCTGCCACATCCCCCTTTCCAAGATGGTAAAGAGATAATGATCAAGCACGGTCCTCCTTATGCTGAGTGCCGGTCCCCTGGGTCTATTTTTCTTTCTCTATACTTTGTCTCTCTTATTTCTTTTCTCAGTCTCTCGGTCCACCTGACGAGAACCGCCCACAGGTGCGGAAAGGCAGGGCCACCCCTTCAACTTGAACCCGGGAAGCGGAGGTCGCAGTGAGCCGAGATCGCACCACTACACTCCAGCCTGGGGGACGGAAAGAACGTTCCAAACCTCAAATCACAGGATTGGACTCTGTGGCTCCCAGCCCCTATCCTTAAACCCTTTCAAAACACTGTGCATTTAGACAAACTCTGCTGTGGTTCGTGTGTTTCTATCATTCGGTCAACAACCAGGGTTTTAAGATCAGTGTTCCAGGAGCACAGGCATAAATTCCAAATACACATCAGGCGTAGTGGCTCACGCCTGTCATCCCAGCAGTTTGGGAGGCCGAGACGGGCAGATCACGAGGTCAGGAGATCAAGACCATCCTGGCTAACACGGTGAAACCCCGTCTCTACTAAAAATACAAAAAGTAGCCAGGCGTGGTGGTGGACACCTGTCGTCCCGAAACCGGGTTTCACCATGTTGACCAGGCTGGTCTCGAACCGCTGACCTCATGTGATCCACCCGCCTCGGCCTCCCAAAGTGCCGGGATCACAGGCGTCAGCCACCACGCCCGGCCTATATGTGTATATCTTTTGAGACAGGGTCTGACTCTGTCTGTGGCCCAGGCTGGAGTGCGGTGGCGCGATCATGGCTCACTGCAGCCTCGACCTCCCGGGCTCAAGTGTCCTTCTGTTAACAGTGCCTGACGCACCTAAGGCCTCACAGTCCGGCACCCGCACTCAGGGCGGTTCTCAGTGAATTAGCCTCGGGAAGACTCAGAAGCTGCGTGCCACGTTCGAACTCCCAAGGGAGATGATGGCCATGCTGCGGTATCTGCCATCGTCACAGCCGGAAAGCTGAACACAGGAGCTCGGAGGAAGACCTGGAGAAAAAGGAAGGAAATTTAGAATCACAAAGAGCACAGGGTTTTCGACTGGTTGTAGGAAGAAAGGAGAGGTGAATTGTAGTGGAGAACGGGTAATTCACGCAGAGCCGGCTGTGTGGGAGACCAGAGTTTCATTGTTACTCAATTCCGTCTCCCCGATAATTTGGGGATTCAATTTTTTATTCTTACTTATTTTTATTTTATTTTATTATTTTATTTTATTTTACTTTACTTTTATTTTATTTTATTTTACTTTATTTTATTTTATTTTACTTTATTCTATTTTACTTTATTTTATTTTACTTTATTTTATTTTATTTTACTTTATTCTATTTTATTTTATTTTATTTTACTTTACTTTTATTTTATTTTACTTTATTTTATTTTATTTTACTTTATTCTATTTTACTTTATTTTATTTTAATTTTACTTTATTTTATTTTACTTTACTTTTATTTTATTTTATTTTATTTACTTTTATTTTATTTTATTTTACTTTATTTTACTTTACTTTATTTTATTTTATTTTACTTTATTCTATTTTACTTTATTTTATTTTATTTTACTTTACTTTTATTTTATTTTATTTTACTTTATTTTATTTATTTTATTTTATTTTACTTTTATTTTATTTTACTATTTTATTTTATTTTATTTTATTTTATTTTATTTTATCTTTTTGAGACGGAGTCTTGCTCTGTCGCCCAAGCTGGAGTGCAGTGGCACAATCTCCACTCACTGTAACCTCTGCCTCTTGGGTTCAAGCAATTCTCCTGCCTCAACCTCTGGAGTAGCTGGGATGACAGGCACCTGCTACCACGCCCGGCTCATTTTTGTATTTTTAGTAGAGACGGGGTTTCACCATGTTGGCCAGGCTGGTCTCGAACTCCTGACCCCATGATCCGCCCGCCTCAGTCTCCCAAAGTGCTGGGATGACGGGTGTGAGCCACCGCACGTGGCAGGGGATTGGAGTTTTTAAGGGTAATTTTGTGGCTGGGGGCTGGGGAGGTAGAGAGGGCTGACTGGTCAGGTTGGGGATGAAATCACAGGGGGTTGAAGTGAGTTCTTGCGGACGTCTGCTGCTGTGTGGGATGGCTGATATCTGCTTGAGCCAGATGACCGGTCTGGGTGGTGTCACCTGCATTAGAATCCAGGGTCTGCAGTATATCTCCGACACTGACCTTAGGTTTTGCAACAATGGTGTTATCTCCAGGAGCTATTCAGGGAGGTTCAGACTCTTGGAGCCAGAGGCTCCATGGCCCCTCCACGGTCATTCCTCATCTTGTAGCTAACCGGTGAGTCCTGCAAAGGCAGACTGGTCCCCAGGCAAGAAGGTTCCCCACCTCCCTGCCCTCCCAGAAAAGGGCCATTGTCAGTATTGTTTCAGAGTTTAAACTATCAACTCAATTCCTTCCAAGAGGCTAACTTTGGCCTGTGCCCAGGAATGAATGAAGAGAGTTTGGAGGTGAGAAAGAAGAGGGGTGGGGGCGGTGGTGACGTCTCATCTCTTTTGCTGTCATAGCTTCTTCAGTTATAATGTTTGCAAAGGCGGTTTCAGGAGGATGGGGAGGAAGGAGGGGGTCAGGAGAGAGCCAGTTCCTTCATCGCAGCCTCAGTGGGGAGAGGGTGGACACGGTCCTTCCTCCTCCTCCTCCATCATCCCAGCCCCTGTGGGGGGAATGTGGACACGTTTCCTTCCCTGTGACCCGTTTAATCTGCAGCTGTCCCATATCCGGGGATGCGTCTCCTGGTTGGAAATCTCTGCTGTCCAGGGAGCCTTTTTCTCTTTCCAGCATCTCCCATGGCCCTGTTTCTTTCCCTGTGACCTCTGTGTTTCTTCATGGAGCTGGAATCCTCCAGGCTCCCCCTCCTCAGGCAGCCCGGCTGGGCCTCCCTCCTCCTCTCCCTTGCAGCCCCTGCCAAAGACCCTTCAGTGTGCGGTGGCCCCTTTTGCTTTTTATTATTTTAATTGGTGCTTGAGCCCTGCAGGTTTACGACCCCCGTGTTTACACTAACTGTACTTTAATAACTCACCTAAGAGCTAACAGGAGCGTGGGGTTCTATAAATGTTTTAATTCACACAAACCCACCCAGCACCGAGTGTGGTCGGGACGTAAAATCGACAGGACCAAGGTACTGGATCAGGCCCCCGGCTCCCCG
>CM058096.1:155226000-155321000 GCA_030247045.1 Colobus guereza
AAAATAAAAAATGTAAAAGGAAAGGATAAAGACAGATGAAACCTGTGGGAGGCAAATGTGAGAAATATCTGCTGGCTAAGAGGAATGAACACAGTCCATGTTTCACATGGACGATTTTAGATTCCTGGCTTATCTCACGAAACATAATGTCCTCCAGGTTCACCTGTGTTGTTGCAAATGACAAGATTTTCTTCAAGGCTGAGTAATATTTCAATGCACTGTATTATTGATATCCCACTGTATCGCATCCATTCATGCTCACTTGTTGCATGTCTGGCTCTGTGGATAATTCTCCCAATGTCTTTATCCATTCATCCATTCATGCTCACTTGGTTTGGTTGTGTGTCTTGGCTATTATGGATAATTCTCCCAATTTCTTTATCCATTCATCCATTCATGCTCACTTGGTTTGGTTGTGTTATATTTTATATATAATATAATAAATTATATTTACACATATGTATAATTATATTTTATATATAATATATACAATTATATTTTATATATAATATAATAAATTATATTTACACATATGTATAATTATATTTTATATAATATGTATAATTATTATATAATATATAAATATATTATTTTAAATATGTTATATATCTTTAAATATATATTTATACATATTACATACATAACTATATAATGGGTACAATAACATGTATTTATTTTAATATAATAAATACATATAATATATGTGTATTTATATGTAAATATATTTAAAATATATGTATATGTTATATAAATGTATTATGTGGTACAATAATATAGGTATGTTATTATATATATAAATAAATATATAAATAGATATGTATTACATTATATATATCTAAATGTATATATACTTGTACGTTATATATTATGGGGTACATTGATTGCATATCAAATATATGCAATTCTTATTGGTCAATGAAAAATAAAAAATGTAAAAGGAAAGGGATAAAGACAGATGAAACCTGTGGTCAGCTCTCGTCTGAGTGTCGTTTCACGATGAGGCACCGCTATGAGGCAAATGTGAGAAATATCTGCTGGCTAAGAGGATAAAGACAGCCAGCGCTGGCATGAACACAGCAAAGGCCTTTAGGTCACGTCACCACATTTGCAGAAGAATGTCCATGTTTCACATGACGCATTGTTCTTCTTGGCGGAAATCAATCCACGGAAGACATGGCGTGAGTTCCACTCTCTGATCCTATGAGTGTGACTATTTTAGATTCCTCGTGTAAGGGAGATCACAAAGTATTTGTGTTTCCGTGCCTGGCTTATCTCACGAAACATAATGTCCTCCAGGTTCACCTGTGTTGTTGCAAATGACAAGATTTTCTTCTTCTTCAAGGCTGAGTAATATTTCAATGCACTGTATTATTGATATCCCAATTTCTGTATCCATGCATCCATTCATGCTCACTTGGTTGCATGTCCTGGCTCTTGTGGATAATTCTCCCAATGTCTTTATCCATTCATCCATTCATGCTCACTTGGTTTGGTTGTGTGTCTTGGCTATTATGGATAATTCTCCCAACGTCTTTTTTTTTTTTTTTTTTTGAGACGGAGTCTCGCTCTGCCGCCCAGGCTGGAGTGCAGTGGCCGGATCTCAGCTCACTGCAAGCTCCGCCTCCTGGGTTTACGCCATTCTCCTGCCTCAGCCTCCCAAGTAGCTGGGACTACAGGTGCCCGCCACGTCACCCGGCTAGTTTTTTGTATTTTTTTTTAGTAGAGACGGGGTTTCACCGGGTTAGCCAGGATGGTCTCGATCTCCTGACTTCGTGATCCGCCCGTCTCGGCCTCCCAAAGTGCTGGGATTACAGGCTTGAGCCACCGTGCCCGGCCCTCCCAACGTCTTTATCCATTCATTCATTCATGGTCGTTTGGTTGTGTGTCTTGGCTATTGTGGATACCTTTCCCAATTTCTTTATCCATTCATCATTCATTCATAGTCGTTTGGTTTGTCCGTGTCTTGGCTATTGTGGATAATTTTTCCAATTTCTTTATCCATTCATCCATTCATGCTCACTTGGTTTGGTTCCGTGTCTTGGCTATTGTGGATAATTTTCACAATGTCTTATCCATTCATCCAGTCATGGTCGCTTGGTTTGGTCTGTTCTTGGCTATTGTGGATAATTCTCCCAATTTCTTATCCATTCATCCATTCATGGTCGCTTGGTTTGGTTGTGTGTCTTGGCTGTTGTGGATAATTCTCCCAATTTCTTTACCCATTCATCCATTCATGGTCGCTTGGTTTGGTTGTGTGTCTTGGCTATTATGGATAATTCTCCCAATGTCTTTATCCATTCATTCGTTCATGGTCGTTTGGTTTGTCCGTGTCTTGGCTATTGTGGATAATTTTCACAATTTCTTTATCCATTCATCCATTTGTGGTCGCTTGGTTTGCCCGTGTCTTGGCTATTGTGGATAATTCATCAGTGACCATGGGAATCCAGGTATTTCTTCAAGATCCTCATGTCAGTTTTTTTGGGGGCAGAAAGAAAGCTGTTTGATATGGTATGGCTCTGTCCCCTGATCCCAAAACCTCATCATGAATTGGGGTTCCCATTTTCCCCAGGTGTCATGAGAGGGACCCAGTGGGAGGCAGTTTAATCATGGGGCGGTTACCCTCATGCTGTTCTCGTGATACTGAGTGGGTTCTCACAACATCTGGTTAATTTTTTCTATTTAGATGGAGTCTCAGTCTGTCACCAGGCTGGAGTGCAGTGGTGCCATCTTGGCTCACGGCAACCTCCACCTCCCGGGTTCAAGCAATTCTCCTGCCTCAGCCTCCCAAGTAGCTGGGACTACAGGTGCCCGCCACCTCGCCCGGCTAATTTTTGTATTTTTAGTAGAGACGGGGTTTCACCATGTTTCCCAGGATGGTCTCCATCTCTTGACCTTGTGATGCACCCGCCTCAGCCTCCTAAAGTGCTGGGATTACAGGCTTGAGCCACGTGCCCGGCCCTCCCAACGTCTTTATCCATTCATTCATTCATGGTCGTTTGGTTGTGTGTCTTGGCTATTGTGGATACCTTTCCCAATTTCTTTATCCATTCATCATTCATTCATAGTCGTTTGGTTTGTCCGTGTCTTGGCTATTGTTTTCTTATCCATTCATCCATTCATGGGTTTGGTTTGTTGTGGAGGTCGTTTGGTTTGTCCGTGTCTTGGCTGTGTGGATAATTCTTTATCCATTCATCCATTTGTGCTATGTGGATAATTCATCAGTGACCATGGGAATCCAGGTATTTCTTCAAGATCCTCATGTCAGTTTTTTTGGGGGCAGAAAGAAAGCTGTTTGATATGGTATGGCTCTGTCCCCTGATCCCAAAACCTCATCATGAATTGGGGTTCCCATTTTCCCCAGGTGTCATGAGAGGGACCCAGTGGGAGGCAGTTTAATCATGGGGACGGTTACCCTCATGCTGTTCTCGTGATACTGAGTGGGTTCTCACAACATCTGGTTAATTTTTTTTTCTATTTAGATGGAGTCTCAGTCTGTCACCAGGCTGGAGTGCAGTGGTGCCATCTTGGCTCACGGCAACCTCCACCTCCCGGGTTCAAGCAATTCTCCTGCCTCAACTTCCTGAGTAGCTGGGACTACAGGTGCCCGCCACCTCGCCCGGCTAATTTTTGTATTTTTAGTAGAGACGGGGTTTCACCATGTTTCCCAGGATGGTCTCCATCTCTTGACCTTGTGATGCACCCGCCTCAGCCTCCTAAAGTGCTGGGATTACAGGCGTGAGCCACCGTGCCCAGCTCAGACGTGGTTCTTCTTACTCATTTCCACTTGATTACAGTAGGAGGAAGATACATTGTGGGGTTGGGGCAAATGATGACTTCCTTCTCTCTCTGCCTGCTCTTAAACCCGCACACACCTGCTCTCCAGGATGATCATTTATTTGCTGGTTCTCACTGGGATGATGCCCCAGAAGAACTGCACAGAGAAATGAACACCATTTCAGGACCAGCGTTTCTGTAACCTTCCTAGTCTTCCCTGTACAGGTGTATTGGTTGACCCAGGCTTCTGCGACAGGAGATACCACAGCCTGGTTGACTTATAAACATCTGGACATTTACTGGACATGCTCAATGGCTGGATAGTGGAAACAAAAGTTCAGGGAGAAGCCTCCGTCCCGTCTGTCTCATGCATTCCAAAGCCGCTTGATGGGTCTCTAAGATGCAAGAGTTACGAGGTTGGAAGTCCAAGACCAAGGTGTGGAAGATTCAGAGTCTGGTGGGATCCGGGTTCCTGGTTCAGAGACAGCACCGTCTCGCTGCGTCTTTCTGTGGTGGAAGGGGTGAAGGAGCTCTCTTGGTTCCTTCTTACGAGGTCACTGATCCCATTCATGAGGCTCCATCCTCACGATTTTGTCAGCTCCCAAAGCTTCCCACCTCCTGATGCCGTCGCTGTGAAGCAGAGAATGTCAGCGCAGGAATAGAAGGGAACACTGACCTTCAGACCACACCAGGGAGCAAAGAGCAATTCCTCTAGCAGCTTTGGGGAATGGCTGGTATAACATCACGTTAGTCCGCGTGGGCTGCCATCACACAGTCCCACAGACCTGGTGGCTTCAACAAGATGAATTGATTCTCCCACAGTCCTGGAGGCTGGAAGTCTGAGATCCAGGTGTGGGCAGGGCTGGTTCCTCCTGAGGCCTCTCTCCTGGGCTTGGAGATGCCGTCTTCTCCCTGTGTCCTCACAGGGTCATCCGTGTGTATGTGTGTGTCTGTGTCCTCATTTCCTCTTCTTCTAAGGACTCCAGCCCTCTTGAATCAGGCTCCACCGTACACACCCCATTTTACCTCAATCACCTCTTTAGAGATTCCAGTTCCCAGTCCAGTCACCTCCAAGTCCAGTCACCTTGCTGAGGTCCTGGGGTTTAGGACTTCCACACATGAATATGGACGGGGCGGTGGGGGGGATCGTGCTGAGTCCATCAGACTCACAATGGCACCTTCTTATTTTTACGAGGTGCTTTTAGGGAGAGCCGTGAGATACGGCGGTCACGCTTCATGGCTGGACGGTGGAAACAAAAGTTCAGGGAGAAGCCTCCGTCCCGTCTGTCTCATGCATTCCAAAGCCACTTGATGGGTCTCCAAGATGCGAGAGTTACGAGGTGAGCTTGGAGGTCCACAAAGTCTCTGAGCATCCGCACTATCTAAGATCAACAAAATTTGCTGGTGGAGACGGTGAGAATCTTGCCAGAGCTGGAGGGGCACGGTGTCTAGAGAGCAGATGGCGCTGAGATGCCAGGAGCATCCTTCTCTCCCCAGAACTGTGGTGAGGCACACACAGCACTTCTCCACTCCTTCAGTCATAAGACATCTTGGATGTCTGCAGAAGCCACAGCTGAAAGAGAAGCATCTCTCATGTTTTGGTTATGCTGCCTCACGGGAAGATCAATGACATTCTTGTTCTGTCCAGCATTTCCTTCTATTCTCATGCAATGACTGCGTGCAGCCCTCTCTTCCGGGAAGAAGATGGTAACAACACTTTTTTTTTTTTTTTGAGATGGAGTTTCGTTCTTGTTGCCCAGGCTGAAGTGCCACGACACGATCTCGGCTCACCGCAACCTCTGCCTCCTGGGTTCAAGTGATTCTCCTGCCTCAGCCTCCCGAGTAGCTGGGATGACAGGTGCCCGCCACCACACCCAGCTAATTTTTGTATTTTTAGTAGAGACGGGGTTTCTCCATGTTGGTCAGTCTGGTCTCAAACTCCCAACCACCTCAGCCTCCCAAAGTGCTGGGATTATAGGCACGAGCACGATCCACCCGCCTCAGCCTCCCAAAGTGCTGGGATTATAGGCACGAGCCACCATGCCCAGCCTGGTAAGAAAACATGTTAAGGCTGGCCACGGTGGCTCATGCCTGTAATTCCAGCTCTTTGGGAGGCCAAGACCGGCAGATGGCTTGAACTCAATAGTTGGAGACCAGCCTGGGCAAGATGGTGAAACCCTGTCTCTACAAAAAACCTAAAAACTACTCAGATGTGGTTGTATATGCTCATAATTTGAGCTACTTGGGAGGCTGAGGTGGGAGGATCACCTGAGCCTGGGAGGTTGAGGCTTCAGTGAGCCATGATTGTGCTACTGCACTCCAGCCTAGACCACAAAGCAAGACTCCGTTTAAAAAGAATTTTTTTGGCCAGCCACCGGAGCTCATGCCTGTCATCCCAGCACTTTGGGAGGCCGAGGCGGGCGGATCACCTGAGGTCAGGAGTTTGAGACCAGCCTGGCCAACATGGTGAAACCCCGTTGCTACTAAAAATACAAAAATTAGCTGGGCATGGTGGCGGTGCTTGTAATCCCAGCTCCTCAGGAGGCTGAGGCAGGAGAATTGCTCAAACCTGGGAGGTGGAGGTTGCAGTGAGCCGAGATCTCACCATTGCACTCTGGCCTGGGCAACAAAGCAAGACTCTGTTTAAAAAAAAAAAAAAAGAAAGGTTCCACATACATTTTATAATCAGGCAGCTACGTAGCTAGGTTGCCTCTTACTCCTCGATGTTTAAATTTTCTGATGATCTGCAGTGACAATGGACAGAAGTTGGAAAAACCCCAACTTAAAATAATTCATGTGTTTTTCCATCTTTTTTTTTTTTTTTTAAGCTGGACCATACTTATTACCATTTATGTTCTGATTAGCAAACACCCCACTAATGGACTTAACATCCGTGGTTCATAAGCAAACCCTCCCTTCTTACTGCAGAGCTAAACACATCGGAAATTAGCAAAATCTGTGGTCTGAGAACTAGCAATTCATAAATTCATTAGATTAAAAAAAAAAAAAAAAAAAAAAAACAGGCAAGCAATGCAGCCATCCAGCAATCCTGTTAATAGCTTTTCTTCCCATGTCTAATTTACATTTCTGCCTGCCCTGGTAAAGATATTACTTCATTAAGTTTCTTTTTTTCCCCCCTAAATTAGAGAAATTTTAATGACTTCTCTTATTCATTCTTTCCATATGTAAGTAGTTATGTTTCTTACAAATGGAAATGCGACCTGAAAATTACCACAAATGGGGCCAAGCCGCACAGTCCATGTGTTCCTATTTGGAGACAGCCAAACTGCTTCCTCGAATTACGGGTAACCCTCCTGTCCATTGAGCAGACGGCCCTAATAGGTGGGCTTTGAAAGTCGCTCTCGTTAAATTTATTTGAGACTGCCGAGAACACGCCAGTCCAGCTTCAGCAAATGAGCTCTGATAATATCAACCACCTGGTCAGCCCTGGCCCCCGGGGAACCCTGCGTGGCTGCGTCTGACCCCTGGCCCCTTGGCCTTCTGATCCCGGGGCTCAATTCAGACAAGAAGGCGATTCTGAGAAAAAACACCTGTTGGCGTCGCTGACCCCGGAGCCAGGGTTTGGAGGGAAGGGCCTCCGGGTCCCCACCACAGGTGTTTCCTCCAGCAGGCCCGGGGAGTTCGGGAAGCCACTGGGATGAGGAGGGAGCCGGGCAGCACGGTGCTGGGCAGGGGATGGCACCTTCCACGTCCCAGAACTCTGGGGCACTCCCTGGCAGGACAAGACGTGGGAAGTAGGGATTACTCCAGACTCTACAGAACATCTCATGGACACGGCTTCATGCCTGTGCTTCTGCTAGGCAAAACAGTGAGAGAAAACACAAGAATAAAACATAAGAGGCTGCAGGTGGACACGAAATGAAGCTCTACCTTCCTTCCAAAAATGCCTTAGATTGAGACCAACCTTCCTTCCAAAAATGCCTTAGATTGAGACCAACCTTCCTTCCAAAAATGCCTTAGATTGAGACCCACCTTCCTTCCAAAAATGCCTTAGATTGAGACCAACCTTCCTTCCAAAATTGCCTTAGATTGAGACCAATCTTCCTTCCAAAAATGCCTTAGATTAAGACCCACCTTCCTTCCAAAATTGCCTTAGATTGAGACCCACCTTTCTTCCAAAAATGCCTTAGATTGAGACCCACCTTCCTTCCAAAAATGCCTTAGATTGAGACCAACCTTCCTTCCAAAATTGCCTTAGATTGAGACCAATCTTCCTTCCAAAATGCCTTAGATTAAGACCCACCTTCCAAAATTGCCTTAGATTGAGACCCACCTTCTTCCAAAAATGCCTTAGATTGAGACCAACCTTCCTTCCAAAATGCCTTAGATTGAGACCAACCTTCCTTCCAAAAATGCCTTAGATTGAGACCAACCTTCCTTCCAAAAATGCCTTAGATTGAGACCAACCTTCCTTCCAAAAATGCCTTAGATTGAGACCAACCTTCCTTCCAAAATTGCCTTAGATTGAGACCAACCTTCCCTCCAAAAATGCCTTACATTGATACCAACCTTCCTTCCAAAAATGCCTTAGATTGAGACCAACCTTCCTTCCAAAAATGCCTTATATTGAGACCTACCTTCCTTCCAAAAATGCCTTAGATTGAGACCAACCTTCCTTCCAAAAATGCCTTAGATTGAGACCAACCTTCCTTCCAAAAATGCCGTAGATTGAGACCAACCTTCCTTCCAAAAATGCCTTAGATTGACCTTCCTTCCAAAAACGCCAGAGCAACGACCTTCAGCTACTCAAGGACAGTGAACGACAGATAGGTCTATCCCAGATTGCAGGAAGAAACCCCAGAAAGTTGACAATGTGCATATTAATTGCAGAGTGCAGGTAGGTTCCCAAAAGAGGGGACACTGGGAATTATCTCTGTTGGAGAGTGTGGGTGGGTGCCAAGATGGTGGTCACTGGGCATCTCTATTGTACAGTGTAGGTGGATCCCAGATGGAGGATATTGAGTGTATCTATTGTAGAGTGTAGGTGGATCCCAGATGGAGGATATTGAATGTATCTATTGTACAGTGTAGGTGGATCCCCTGATGGAGGATATTGAGTGTATCTATTGTAGACTGTAGGTGGATCCCAGATGGAGGACAGTGAGTGTGTTAGACTGTAGGTGGATCCCAGATGGAGGACAGTGAGTGTATCTATTGTAGACTATAGGTGGATCCCAGATGGAGGATATTGAGTGTATGTATTGTAGAGTGTAGGTGGATCCCAGATGGAGGATATTGAGTGTATCTATTGTAGACTGTAGGTGGATCCCAGATGGAGGATATTGAGTGTATCTATTGTAGACTGTAGGTGGATCCCAGATGGAGGACAGTGAGTGTGTTAGACTGTAGGTGGATCCCAGATGGAGGATATTGAGTGTATCTATTGTAGACTGTAGGTGGATCCCAGATGGAGGATATTGAGTGTATGTATTGTAGAGTGTAGGTGGATCCCAGATGGAGGATATTGAGTGTATCTATTGTAGAGTGTAGGTGGATCCCAGATGGAGGATATTGAGTGTATGTATTGTAGAGTGTAGGTGGATCCCAGATGGAGGATATTGAGTGTGTATTGTAGAGTGTAGGTGGATCCCAGATGGAGGATATTGAGTGTATCTATTGTAGAGTGTAGGTGGATCCCAGATGGAGGACAGTGAGTGTATCTATTGTAGAGTGTAGGTGGATCCCAGATGGAGGATATTGAGTGTATGTATTGTAGAGTGTAGGTGGATCCCAGATGGAGGACAGTGAGTGTATCTATTGTAGAGTGTGGTGGATCCCAGATGGAGGACAGTGAGTGTGTGTATTGTAGAGTGTAGGTGGATCCCAGATGGAGGATATTGAGTGTATCTATTGTAGAGTGTAGGTGGATCCCAGATGGAGGACAGTGAGTGTGTATTGTAGAGTGTAGGTGGATCCCAGATGGAGGACAGTGAGTGTATCTATTGTAGAGTGTAGGTGGATCCCAGATGGAGGATATTGAGTGTATCTATTGTAGAGTGTAGGTGGATCCCAGATGGAGGATATTGAGTGTATCTATTGTAGAGTGTAGGTGGATCCCAGATGGAGGATATTGAGTGTATCTATTGTAGAGTGTAGGTGGATCCCAGATGGAGGATATTGAGTGTATCTATTGTAGACTGTAGGTGGATCCCAGATGGAGGACAGTGAGTGTGTTAGACTGTAGGTGGATCCCAGATGGAGGACAGTGAGTGTATCTATTGTAGACTATAGGTGGATCCCAGATGGAGGATATTGAGTGTATCTATTGTAGAGTGTAGGTGGATCCCAGATGGAGGATATTGAGTGTATCTATTGTAGACTGTAGGTGGATCCCAGATGGAGGATATTGAGTGTATCTATTGTAGACTGTAGGTGGATCCCAGATGGAGGACAGTGAGTGTGTTAGACTGTAGGTGGATCCCAGATGGAGGATATTGAGTGTATCTATTGTAGACTGTAGGTGGATCCCAGATGGAGGATATTGAGTGTATGTATTGTAGAGTGTAGGTGGATCCCAGATGGAGGATATTGAGTGTATGTATTGTAGACTGTAGGTGGATCCCAGATGGAGGATATTGAGTGTATGTATTGTAGAGTGTAGGTGGATCCCAGATGGAGGATATTGAGTGTATCTATTGTAGAGTGTAGGTGGATCCCAGATGGAGGACAGTGAGTGTATCTATTGTAGAGTGTAGGTGGATCCCAGATGGAGGATATTGAGTGTATCTATTGTAGAGTGTAGGTGGATCCCAGATGGAGGACAGTGAGTGTGTGTATTGTAGAGTGTAGGTGGATCCCAGATGGAGGACAGTGAGTGTATCTATTGTAGAGTGTAGGTGGATCCCAGATGGAGGATATTGAGTGTATCTATTGTAGAGTGTAGGTGGATCCCAGATGGAGGACAGTGAGTGTGTGTATTGTAGAGTGTAGGTGGATCCCAGATGGAGGACAGTGAGTGTATCTATTGTAGAGTGTAGGTGGATCCCAGATGGAGGATATTGAGTGTATCTATTGTAGACTGTAGGAGGATCCCAGATGGAGGCTATTGAGTGTGTCTATTGTAGACTGTAGATGGATCCTCAGATGGAGGAGACTCGTCATTGCTATTTTACAGTGTAGGTTAGATGTCTCCTGTTGTGCTCACTGGATATTTCTCTGTAGGGTGTAGCTTCCTTCCCCAGGCGGTGAACCTGGACATTTTCTCAGGTAAAGGTTATTGCAATGTTGCTGTGTATTAGGCTTTCGGACACTGCCTGATACCGTGACAGCCCTGTCTTTGGCCTCGATTGTGCTTCGGCGGCTGAATTTTGCCCTTCCTGAAGATGTCTTTCATATCTGTCACAGGCGTCTCTTCTGAGCCTCGTCTGTGCCAGTTTGGCGTCACCTGGAACAGCCCCTTTGTTTCCGGAGCGGCCACCTAGGCGTTCCTCTGTGGCCACTGCAGCTGACATGCAGCTCCAAATCCCATTCTTCATTTTTGTCAACAGCCTGCATTGCACAAGACACAGATTTAACTCTCTTTTCTTTACGGAGTGTCTGTGCTGAGACAGGGTCATAGGGTGGGAACCTAACCTGCTTAAATCCTTCCTTCCTTCCTTCCCTCCCTCCCTCCCTCCTTCCTTCCTTCCTTCCTTCCTTCATTCCTTCCTTCCTTCCCTCCCTCCCTTCTTTCCCTACCTACCTCCCTCATTCTTTCCTCCCCTTCCCTCCCTGCCTCATTCTTTCCTTTCCTTTCCTTCCTTCCTTCCCTCCCTCATTCTTTCCTTTTCTTCCTTCCTTCCTTCCTCTCTTTCCTTCCTCCATCACTCCCTTCCTTCCCTCCCTCCCTTCCTCCTTTCCTTCCTTCCCTCCCTCCTCATTCTTTCCTTCCTGTCCTCCTCCCTCCTTCCTTCTTCCTTCCCTTCCTCCCTCCCTCCCTTCCTTCTTTCCTTCCTTCCTCCCTCCCTCATTCTTTCCTTCCTGTCCTCCCTCCCTCCCTTCCTTCCTTCTTTCCTTCCCTTCCTCCCTCCCTCCCTTCCTTCTTTCCTTCCCTTCCTCCCTCCCTCCCTTCCTTCTTTCCTTCCCTTCCTCCCTCCCTCATTTCCTTTCCTCCCTTCCTCCCACCCTTCCTTTCTTGCCTTCCTCATTCTTTCCTTCCCTTCCTCCCTCGCTCCCTGTCTCCCTTCTCTCCATCCCTTCCTCCCTCCCTCCTTCCTTCCTTCCTTCCTTCCTTCCTCCCTCCCTTCCTTTCCCCACTTTTTTTCTTTGATAGAATCTCACTCTGTCACTCAGGCTGGAGTGCAGTAGCACGACCTCGGCTCACTGCAACCTCCACCTCCTGGGTTCCAGCGATTCTCCTGCCTCAGCCTCCTGAGTAGCTGGGACTACAGACGCCCGCCACCACACCCGGCTAATTTTTGTGTTTTTAGTAGAGACGGGGTTTTGTCATGTTGGCCAGGCTGGTCTCGAGCTCCTGACCTCAAGTGATCCACCCACCTCGGCCTCCCAAAGTGTTGGGATGACAGGCGTGAGCCCCCACACCCAGCCGAAAGGCACATTTTTAATCTCCTTTTTATTTATGGAGTCTCTATGTTGAAAAAAGGGTGATGGGGTGGGAACCTCACCTGCTTAAATCCTTCCGGAAATTTCTATCTACACAGATTCCCAAGGTCACCGTCTCACATTGGACAGGGCTGCTGCCTGCTTGTTCACTGGGGACTGTCATCACGGGCTGCCTCACCTGGTAGGGACCCTCCCACGACCCCAGGCATCAACCTTCCGTTTCTGGCATCCTTCAAGACTCTGGCCTGCTCAGATATGAAACAGCCAATTTTGGACCATTAAAAAAAAAAAAAAAAAGAGGGAGAGAGGAGACGGGCGGGTGGCTGTGACTGTGCCTTGGGAATTCAGCCTGGCCGTGTCAGAAATCATTTCTGCTTTGGCCAGCGAGAGCTTTCAGATCCACACGGCTCCCCATCACTCCGGCTGAGGCAAAGCTTCTGTGTTGGGTTCCAGACGTGAAAGGTCAGCTTAGCCAGTGCAAAGATTCTCATTAAGGCAACCAGATTCTTGAAGCAAAAAAAAAAAAAAAAAAAAAGAAAAAGCGTGCAAGAGAGAGAGAGGAGAGAGGAGAGAAGAGAGAGGAGAGAGAGAGAGAGAGAGACAGATTATTGGCAAGGCCAACCACCCTGGCAATTACCTTCATCTTTCACCCAGCATGTTGGCAAGCTCGAAAACCCACATGTGAAATCCATCGCCACGGCCTCTCATCTTATCCGCACCCGGTGCCATCAGGAGGCACATTCATAGCGCTGTGTTTTTAAGGTTTAAACAATTTGCACTGTGTTTCCGAGATGACTGAACGGCAAACGGAGGGAACACGGGTTCTGCCAGGCAGCCCCTCGCTTGGCTCTTGCGGTACATGGAGAACAAGTGAGACCCAATTGCTTTCACCCTGCTGGAAGCAAATCCAACTTATCACTTCGCATCAGGCTGTGGAGATGATCCCTGCCACGGTGGATCAGCGGGTCCCGGGGTTGACGAGCCTCCATCAAGCCCACTTAGCAGTGAGGATGTCAACTTGTCAAGTGTTTTTAAGGCTGGGAGGCTGCCGACAACCCTTCCCAATTTCTCCGGGAAGCCAGGGGCTGGGAGGCCCTCCCCTCCGTAACATCCGTACTTTACAGAGTCAGTCAGTGTGAAGGCAAACGCTGGGCACTGGAGAAGCTGGGGACGGAATTTTTTAAGACTCTTCCCCAGGGAGTCTCAAAGGACACCATCATCACCGCCTCTCAGAGAAACTCCAGGCTTTTCTGCCGGCAAAATAACAATTAAATGGAAACGGGATAACGAATCTTCCCATTTCAATAAGGCTGCCACGGACGCCTGTTTCAGGAAAGGCTCTCTGGCCGCCGGGCTGCTGGGCTACATCTGTCCGTTCTCACCTGGTAGGGACCCTCCCACGACCCCAGGCGTCAACCTTCCATTTCTGGCATCCTTCAAGACTCTGGCCTGCTCAGATATTAAACAGCCAATTCTGGACCATAAAAAAAAAAAAAAAAAAGAGGGGAGAGGAGAGGGGCGTAATCTCCGTTCACTGCAACTTCTGCTTCCTGGGTTCAAGTGATTCTCCTGTCTCGAGCTTCCTGAGTAGCTGAGATAACAGGCCCCTGTCACCACGCCTGGCTATTTTTTTTTTTTCTATTTTTAGTAGAGATGGGGTTTCACCATGTTGGCCAGGCTGGTCTTGAACTCCTGACCTCAGGGGGTATAGCCGGGTACCGCCTTTTTGCAATTGTTCTTGCCGATGGAAGGCGAGCAGAGACACCCTAACAGGACTGAGAGGACCTCCAAAGGCTCACTTCCTCGTGCAGGGGAGCTGGAGAATATGAAGGGAAACGGAGGGTGTTCAGACGTTCAAACGCCACAGGGTCCCAAGGCTCTGGACACCAGTGAGTCTTTGAGAATGCAGCCACAACTCTGTGTTCCACTGTCTGTGACCCACATCTTGGAAATGGATGGTTCACATCTGGGGAGAAAGGATGCTCAATGGCTGGGCCACCCCACCCCACTTTTTTTTTTTTATTTTGATTTTTTGTGAGACAGAGTCTCCTTCTGTTGCCCCAACTGGATCGCAGTGGTGCGATCTCAGCTCACTGCAACCTCTGCCTCCCGGGTTCACGTGATTCTCCTGCCTCAGCCTCCCGAGTAGCTGGGATGACAGGCGCCCGCCACCACACCGGGCTAACTTTTTGTATTTTTCATAGAGACGGGGTTTCACTATGTTGGTCAGGCTGGTCTTGAACTCCTGACCTCAGGTAATCTGCCTGCCTTGGCCTCCCAAAGTGCTGGCATTGCACTTTGTTCTTTGTGGGCCTGCGAGTCCAGAGGGTTCCATGCTTCAGGGAAGCCAAAGTGGAGTGAGCCACTGTGCCCACAGCTGTTTTTTATTTTTGAGACGGAGTCTCTCTCTGTCGCCCAGGCTGCAGTGCAGTGGCATGATCTCGGCTCACTGCAACCTCCGCCTCCTGGGTTCAAGCAATTCTCCTGCCTCAGCCTCCTGAGTAGCTGGGATGACAGGCGCCCGCCACCACGCCCGGCTAATTTTTGCGTTTTTAGCAGAGATGGGGTTTCACCAAGTTGGCCAGGCTGGTCTTGAACTCCTGACCTCAGGTGATCTGCCTGCCTTGGCCTCGCAAAGTGCTGGGATTACAAGCCTGAGCCACCGTGCCTGGCCTTTTTTGTTTGTTTGTTTGTTTTTGTATTTTTGTTTACAGAATCTCGCTCTGTCACCCAGGCTGGAGTGCAGGGGCGTGATCTCGGCTCACTGCAAGCTCCACCTCCCGGGTTCAAGCCATTCTCCTGCCTCAGCCTCCTGAGTAGCTGGGATTACAGGCGCCCGCCACCATATCCGGCTAATTATTTTTTCTATTTTTAGTAGAGATGGGGTTTCACCATGTTGGCCAGGCAGGTCTTGAACTCCTGACCTCAGGTAATCTGCCTGCCTCGGCCTCCCAAAGTGCTGGGATAACAGGTGTGAGCCACCGTGCCTGGCTTTTTTTTTTTTTTTTTTGACAGAATCCTGCCCTGTCACCCAGGCTGGAGTGCAGGGGCATGATCTTGGCTCACTGCAACCTCTGCCTCCTGAGTTCAAGCAATTCTCCTGCCTCAACCTCCCAAGTAGCTGGGATGACAGGTGCCTGCCACCACACCTGGCTAATTATTTTTTCTATTTTTAGTAGAGATGGGGTTTTCACCATGTTGGCCAGGCTAGTCTCGAACTCCTGACCTCAGGTGACCCTCCTGCCTCAGCCTTCCAAAAGGCTGGGATGACAGGCTTGAGCCCCCTCCCTCGGCCTCTTACCCTGGTTTCTGTAAGGACTTCGGGAGACCACAGAGAACTCAGTGTCATCCTGCAATTTCTTACTTACCTGAGTTGTCTGCTTTGGACAGTTGTGCGGTGTTCACAGTGTGGACATGGAAGGGACTCCTGAGTCTAACCCAGACTCCAGACACCCGGGTCCGTTGAAGTTACCAGCGCTGGCACGGGTCTCCTTTGAGTGTCATTGCTGGCATCCCTGGTGGGTGTCTGCGCTGGGTGACAGGTTCTAACAACGTGTGGCCGGTCACCACTCATTCCCTCTGGGCTCATTACTACAAACTATTATTCACCGGTTAGCAAATTGAAAGTAGAAAAGTTGGCCGGGCGTGGTGGATCACGCCTGTCATCCCAGCACTTTGGGAGGCCCAGGTGTGTGGATCACGAGGTCAAGAGGTCGAGACCAGCCTGGCCAACACGGTGAAACCCCATCTTGTACTACAATTACAAAAATTAGCCAGGTGTGGTGGCAGGTGCCTGTAGTCCCAGCTACTCGGGAGGCTGAGGCAGGAGAATGGCGTGAACCCGGGAAGTGGAGGTTGCATTGAGCCGAGATCGCACCACTGCACTCCAGCCTGGACGACAGAGCATGACTCCATCTCAAAAAAAGAAAGAAAGAAAGAAAAAAAGAAAGAAAGTAGAAAAGGCTGTGGCATTTGGGAGCGTTTGTGAGCATCAGGCCAGATCTGTGAGCTGACAGTTTCCTCGTGAATCGGTTCTTTCTGGGGAAGGCTGTGGCATTCTGTGTGTACGTCTTGTCCTGCAGAGCCAGAAAATAAATAAGTAAATAAATAAATGGAATGCTTTTAAATCCCTGCAATCCGCAGCTCCTCCTGCCCCTGGCCTTCCAAGCTGGAATGAACCACAGCAAATCTGCCTCTCTGCGTGGACTCCTGTGGTGCAGAGCTGTTCTCCTCACTCGGATCTCTTTCACGCTGTGAAATACATGTGGGGTTTTGCTTGAGCTTCGGTAAGTTTCCCCTTCTAATGCTTCCGCATTTCCGCTCATGTTCTATGGGTATCAGACCGTTCTGTTCTCCACACGCGCAGGCACACACGCACGATCGAATGTGCAAAACACGTCAGAGGCAGGATGATTTGCAAAATGCGTCAAATGCAGGTTTATTTGCAAAAGATGTCAAATGCAGGATGATTTGCAAAAGAGATCAATTGCGGATTATTTGCAAAAGACGTCAAATGCAGAATTATTTGCGAAAGATGTCAAATGCAGGTTTATTTGCAAAAGACATCAAATGCAGGATTCTTTGCAAAAGGAGTCAAATGCAAGATTATTTGCAAAGGAGATCAAATGCAGGATTATTTGCAAAAGACGTCAAATGTGGGATGATTTGCAAAAGGCGTCAAATATAGGATTATTTGCAAAATGCGTCAAATGCAGGATTATTTAAACTGCATCAAATGTAGGTTTATTTGCAAAAGATGTCAAATGCAGATTTATTTGCAAAAGACATCAAATGCAGGATTATTTACAAAAGATGTCAAATACAGGATTATTTGCAAAATGCATCAAATGCAGGTTTATTTGCAAAAGACGTCAAATGCAGGTTTATTTGCAAAAGATATCAAATGCAGGATTATTTGCAAAAGACATCAAATACAGGATTATTTGCAAAATGCATCAAATGCAGGTTTATTTGCAAAGTCAAATGCAGGTTTATTTGCAAAAGATGTCAAATGCAGGATTATTTGCAAAAGACATCAAATGCAGGATTATTTGCAAAAGACGTCAAATGCAGGTTTAGTCCATAAAAGAGTACGTTGGAGGGGTAATACCTCTGTGGTGAATTTCCTGTTACCTTTTCAGGAGTAATCAGTTCCAAAACGATGGAAATTTAACAAAATGCCCATTGTTTAGAATCCAAGCAATGAACTTGTTTTACGTCCGGCCCCCGCCCCTTAATCACACACGTGATAAATCTGTAATTGGCACTGACGTCTTTACTTTTCCTAATTCATTTAATTGAAACTGTAGAAAAATGTTTGAAGGTGTTTTTGTTTTAAATTCAGAGATCCTGCATTTGTTGGAGTGAAATAATCATATACGTTTTCCTTTCCAGGGAAGGAGCTCCTCAAGCAGCCGGTATCAGCAAATGCATTCTTTTTTTTTTTTTCTTTTTTAAACGGCTCGCTCTGTAGCCTAGGCTGGAGTGCAATGCAGTGATCTTGGCTCACTGCAACCTCCATCTCCCAGGCTCAAGCGATTCTCCTGCCTTAGCCTCCCGAGTAGCTGGGATTACAGGCACCTGCACCACGCCTGGCTAATTTTTTTTTTTTTTTTGTATTTTTAGTAGAGATGGGGTTTCACCATGTTGGCCAGGCTGGTCTAGAACTCCTGGCCTCAGGTGATCTGCCTGCCTCAGCCTACCAAAGTGCTGGAATTACAGGTGTGAGTCACCACGCCCAGCCAGAAAATGCATGTTTGAAAAAAATACACGGTCATCATAGTGCTTTGTTACCTGCCAAAAATTCTGGGACTGATCCAGCTGTTGAAGGAAAATTCCAAACCCCGAACTAAAAACAACTCTATGAGGTTGCCACAAACACGAGTCATGCTTTTTAGACCCAGTAAGGGATTTGGGGCATCAGTATTAGAGGCGAGGACCACATTCTGGTTTTTGTTTTTGAGAGGAAGTCTCGCTCTGTCACCCAGGCTGGAGTGCAATGGTGCGATCTCAGTTCACTGCAACGTCTGCCTCCCAGGTTCAAGCCATTCTCCTGCCTCAGCCTCCGGAGTAGCTGAGATTACAGGTGCGCACCACCACGCCCACCTAATTTTTTTTGTATTTTTACTGGAGATGGGGTTTCACCATGTTGGCCAGGCTGGTCTCGAACTCCTGACCTCAAGGGATTCACCCGCCTCGGCCTCCCAAAGTGCTGGGATGACAGGTGCGCCCGGCCAGCACCACATTCTTGAAGGGGACATTGGGGGAATGCGGTGTAAGAAAATCTGGAGAAGAAAAGATTATATATATGTATAACCATCATCTTCTCATGTAATAGTACTTAGAAATCTTTTCCTTTATATTATAAACATAAAATATGTTTAGATATACGTCTTCATATATTTAAGTATATAATTTCATATATTATATATCAATCTATACAATCAATAATGTATTTTTGATATATAACATTTTTATTGTATATAATATAACAAAGTTCAATATTCCATATTCAAGAATCGCATGAACCTGGAGGCAGAAATTGCAGTGAGCTGAGATTGTGCCACTGCACTCCAGCCTGGTTGACAGACTGAGACTCTCTCAAAAAATATACATATGCAGTATATATAATATGCATATATAATATATAATATACACATATACAATATATACATAAATTATATACAAAATATTTATCACTGTATACACATATATTTTATATAAATATATAATATGTATTTATATATTTGTATATATTATTTTGAGATGGAGTGTGAGTCTATTGCCCAGGCTGGAGTGCAGTGGCACGATCTCGGCTCACTGCAACCTCTGCCTCCCAGGTTCTAAATATATATATTTATATATATATTTTACATATTTATACATACATATTTATTTATATCTATATATTTAAATATACATATATGATATATTTATATATATTTATATAAATGCATGTTTATATATAATATTATATTTAATATATATAGTTTGTGTATATATAAATATAATATATACTAATATATAATATCTTTATATAATATATAATATAATATATATCTTTATATAATATATAATATAATATATTTATATAATATATGATATAATATAAATATATATAATTGTATATTATAATATAAATATATAATTGTATATTATATATAAATATAAAAATATAATATAAATATACATGTATTTATGTATATTATATATTATAAAATATATATTATATAAATATATATATTTATATATATATTTATATAAATATATAATATGTATTTATATATATTTGTATATATTATTTTGAGATGGAGTGTGAGTCTATTGCCCAGGCTGGAGTGCAGTGGCACGATCTCGGCTCACTGCAACCTCTGCCTCCCAGGTTCTAAATATATATATTTATATATATATTTTACATATTTATACATACATATTTATTTATATCTATATATTTAAATATACATATATGATATATTTATATATATTTATATAAATGCATGTTTATATATAATATTATATTTAATATATATAGTTTGTGTATATATAAATATAATATATACTAATATATAATATCTTTATATAATATATAATATAATATATATCTTTATATAATATATAATATAATATATTTATATAATATATGATATAATATAAATATATATAATTGTATATTATAATATAAATATATAATTGTATATTATATATAAATATAAAAATATAATATAAATATACATATGTATTTATGTATATTATATATTATAAAATATATAAATATATAAATATATATTATATAAATATATAATATATTTATTGTTATATATTATATTATTGTCTTAATGCTCAACTGTGGTCATTTATTACAGCAGGTTTTACAAACTAGTGTATATATATATATATAATATATAAATATATATAAAATACATATGTGTCTATATACAGTGATGCCACTTTTGTCTGTAAGCTGAATGCAAAACAGACCCAGACAGATATCTTAGTGCTCGGCTTTGCTCCACTTCCACGTTTCAGCTCTTGTGAAAAGCCACGCACACATTTTCATTTGAACACCTGCTTACCGAATACCTTTTGAGAGTGCCTGGGAGAAACAGTGGTGAGGTCTTATAAAGTCATCGCCTCCTCCTCCTTCTCCCCCGCTGCCCAGGTGGCCAGGCCTAGGATCCCACGCAGGTGAAAATCTGAGCATCTTGTGTTTTTTTTTTAGAACCCACTTTCCCTTCAGCCGGCTTATTTTTCTGCAGCATTCCCGGGATATCTCTTGGCAAGAAACCACTTGGAGCTCTTCAAACGGGGGCCCTGTGCCGCCGCCCTCGAACTGGCCAAGGGGTCAGAAACGTTGCAAGGATAACGATGGAAAAAGTTTGCTGGGGATGCAGGGGAGGGGAGGGAAATGCAGGCTGGGGAATGATTGCCAGCCAGGATGGCGTGTGAGATTTACAGTATGACTCCACAGACCCATAAAAGCAGGTTATAGGCCCACTGGACCTATTACTTAGACTGAATAAAGTAGGGGCTTTGAGTGGCGGCTGTGTTCTCTCCCCAGCAGCCTCATGCACCTACCTGCCACCTCTGGACAGGTTCCAGGGTTCACTGGGCCTGGAGGGACACACACAGAGGACAGGAAGAAACCAGCCTCACCAGGCAGGTGAGCTCAGGAAGGTCTCTGGCACCACTCACTTCAGCAAGGCCTGGGAGAGCTCTGCCCTCAGAAGTGGTAACCCTCATGGGTGACGGCATCTTCCTGGCAGCCAGAATGCTTTGCGGTTCTTAGGAGGCCGTGCCATCTTTCAGACTTTCTTGCAAACAGGGCACGTGCGTCTAGAAAGGACAAAGATGCCTTTTAAGAAACAAGATATTTGCGAGGCTGAGGAGGGTGGATGACTTGAGGTCAGGAGTTCCAGACCAGCCTGGCCAACAACCCCGTCTCTACTGAAAAAAAAAAAAACAAAAAACAAAAACAAAAATTAGCTGGGCATGGTGGCGGGCGCCTGTAATTCCAGCTACTTGGGAGACTGAGGCAGAGAATTGCTTGAACCTTGGAGGCGGAGGTTGCAGTGAGCCGAGATGGCGCCACTGCACTCCAGCCTGGGCAATAGATAGACACCCCATCTCAAAAAAAAAAAAAAAAAAAAAAAAGGAGACACAGACAAGAGAAGGCCACGTGGAGACAGAGGCGGAGACTGGAGTGATACGGCCACAAGCCCAGGGACGCCTGGAGCCCCCAGGAGCTGGGAGAGGCACGAAGGATCCTCCCCTAGAGCCTCCGGAGGGAACTGGGTACAAGTGAAGTAGACTGAATTGTAATCCCCCAAAAAGATCTATCCAGGTCCCCATCCCCAGAACCTGTGAATGAGACCTTATTTGAGAAAGGGGTGTTTGCAGATGTAATTAAATAAAGGACCTTGAGATCATCCTGAATTATCCGTGTGGTCCCTAAATCCGGCGACAGACGTCCTTCTAAGAGACAGAAGAGGAGACACAGACACGGAGGAGAAGGCCACGCCTGGAGCCCCCAGGAGCTGGGAGAGGCAGGAAGGATCCACCTTTAAAGCCTCTGGAAGGAGCGTGGCCCTGAGATACCTTGACCTCAGACTCCTGGTCTCCAGGACTGGGAGAGGATCAATTTCTGTGGTCTCAAGCTTCCAGTGTCTGCGAATGAGACCTTATTTGAAAATAGGGTCTTTACAGACACAGTTAACTCAAGAAGTATGAGATGAGATCATCCTGGAGTAGGGTGGGCCGTAAATGCAGTGACAGGGGTCCTTCTAGAGACAGAAGAGGAGGCCCAGATACAGAGGAGAAGGCCACGTGGAGACGGAGGCAGAGACTGGAGTGATGCGGCCACAAGCCCAGGGATGCCTGGAGCCCCCAGGAGCTGGGAGAGGCACGAAGGAGCCTCCCCTAGAGCCTCCGGAGGGACCTCAGCCCTGAGACACCTTCATCTTAGACTTCTGGTCTCTAGAAGAGGGAGAGGCTAAGTCTCTATCGTTTTAATGCTCAAGCCTGTGGTCATTTATTACAGCAGGTTTTGCAAACTCATGGTCATTTATTACAGCAGGTTTTGCAAGCTAATATTCAAGCCTGTGGTCATTTATTACGGCAGGTTTTGCAAACGAATCCACTAAGCGGTGACTTCAAAGACCGGCGCACCATACAGGCTCTTTGAAGCCCCGACGCCCTGACCAGACAGATGGACAGAGAACTTTTTCTGCCAAAATGAAAGCAAAACTTTATTACTCTGGACTGTGGCTCCAATCTCCCGTCCGATGAAGGAGGAGGTTTGAGGGTACCCGAAAGAACTTCATGACCAGTTAAAACAGAGAAAGAAAAGAGAAAAAGAAACAAATAGAAATTCAGGAGAGATCCTGCGGTGTCTGCGAACCCCGGTTATGTCTTGTTAACGCGACGTGCCCTGATGTCATATAGGGGAAAGTGTTCACGGCCTCAAAAGTCTCTCTTTGATGACGAGTTCGTGTCTTTTGCAGGGACATGGTTGAAGCTGGAAACCATCATTCTCAGCAAACTCACACAGGACCAGAAAACCAAACACCTCGTGTTCTCACTCATAAATGGGAGTTGAACAATGAGATCACACGGACACAGGGAGGGGAACATCACACACCGGGGCCTGTTGGTGGGTGGGGGACAAGGGAGGGAGAGCATTAGGAGAAATATCTAATGTAGATGACAGGTTGACAGGTGCAGCCAACCACCATGGCACGTGTACACCTGTCTCACAAACCTGCACGTTCTGCACACGTATCCCAGAACTGAAAGTATAATAATAAAAAGCAAAAGAAAAGAAAAAAATCGCTCTGTCTTTTAATCAACCAAAGGAAAAACAGTGGGTCAGAACTTCTTCCAAAAAAAAAAAAAAAAAGGCATATTAAAAAGAAAAGCTAAAACAGTAAATTTGGCAATGATGTGATTCTTAAAGATTGCTTTTAAACAGCCATTCACTTCAAACTGCTTATGCAAAAGAGGTGTTCGAGGCAAGTCAGTGACCCACTTTTTTTTTTTTAGAGACAGTCTCGCTCTGTGGCCCAGGCTGGAGTGCAGTGGTGTAATCTTGGCTCACTGCAACCTCCGCCTCCCGGGTTCACGCCATTCTCCTGCCTCAGCCTCCCAAGGAGCTGGGACTACAGGCGCCCGCCACCTCGCCTGGCTAGTTTTTTTGGTGTGTTTTTAGTAGAGATGGGGTTTCACCGTGTTAGCCAGGATGGTCTCGATCTCCTGACCTCATGATCCGCCCGCCTCGGCCTCCCAAAGTGCTGGGATTATAGGTGTGAGCCACCAAGCGTGGTCAAATCTCTCTTTTAATCAATCAAAGGATGAGAGTGGGTCAGAACTTCCTACGTCAAAAAAAAAAAATATATATATATATATATGACATATTAAAAAGAAAAGTTAAAACAGTAAATTTGGCAATTACATGATTTTTCAACAGTGTTTTTAGAGATCCGTTCACATCAAACTGCTTATGTAAAAGAAGTGTTCGAGGCAAATCAGCGACCCACTTTTTGGCTTTTTTATTTTTTAGTTTTTGAGACAGAGTCTTGCTGCATCTCCCAGGCTGGCTGGAGTGTGGTGGTGCGATCTCTGCTCACTGCAACCTCCGCCTCCCGGGTTCAAGCCATTCTCCTGCTTCAGCCTCCCCAGTACGTGGGATTACAGCCACGTGCCACCATGCCCTGCGAATTTTTGTATTTTTAGTAGAGATAGGGTTTCACCATGTTGACCAGGCTGGTCTCGAACTCCTGACCTCAGGTGATCCACCTGCCTCGGCCTCCCAAATTGCTGGGATGACAGGTGTGAGCCACTGCGCGCCTGGCCCATCACCTCTTTGGGGAATTGTTGAGCCTTTAGAATATTTCATCTCTTTCCTAATTGAGTTCATTCACATATTTGTAGCATATGCTGCTTTTGCATTTTTAGTAGAGACGGAGTTTCACCATATTGGCCAGGATGGTCTCGAACTCCTGACCTCAGGTGATCCACCCACCTAAAACAGACAAGAGTGTAATCATATGGTAGTTTGTTTTTATCCATATTAACTGCTTACAAAATGCATATGCACGGCGGGGTGCGGTGGCTCATGCCCGTAATCCCAGCACTTTGGGAGGCCGAAGTGGGCAGATCGCCTGAGGTCAGGCGTTCGAGACCACCCTGGCCAAAATGATGAAACCCTGTCTCTACGAAAAATGCAAAGATTAGCCAGCCATGGTGGCAGGTGCCTGTAGCCCCAGCTACTCCAGAGGCTGAGGCAGGAGAATCAGTTGAACCTGAGAGCCAGAAGTTGCAGTGAGCCAAGATCGGGCTACTGCACTGCAGCCTCGGTGACAGAGCAAGACTCTGTCTCAGAAAAGAAAAAAAAAAAAAAAAAGCAGGCCGGGTGCGGTGTCTCACGCCTGTAATCCCAGCACTTTGGGAAGCCGAGGCGGGCGGATCACGAGGTCAGTGGTTCGATACCAGCCCAGTCAAAATGACAAAATCCTGTCTCTACTAAAAAATACCAAAATGAGCCAGGCCTGGTGGCAGGTGCCTGTCATCCCAGCTATTCAGGAGGCTGAGGCAGGAGAATGGCTTGAACCCGGGAGGCGGAGGTTGCAGTGAGTTGAGATGGTGCCTCTGCCCTCCAGCCTGGGTGACAGAGTGAGACTCTATCTCAAAATAGATAGATAGATAAATAAATAAATATAAATAAATAATAATCAAATAAAATAATAAATAAATAAAATAAAATAATAAAAATAAATAAAAAAATTTAAAAAGTCGTTTTAACGTCTTGAATTAGCCATGCAAAGGCAAGCCCCATCCATTCAAAAAATTCCTCCAGGATCCCCAAGTTTGGAGAGCTCAGGAGACATTACCCAGTGCTGTCTGGAGGCTTATTAGGGAAAAATGTCCCTCGTCTGTATGAGAGTGTAGACACTGGGGCTGAACACAGGACAGGTCTGCCTCGGAAAGGCTTGCGAGGAGGCGGCAGTTGCATAAATAGAACGTAGCATTTGCAGCAGTTGCAAGCTCAAGCCCTAAGCAGCTGCACATCTCGATGGAAAAAAAAAAAAAAAAAAAAAGCCAGTTGTGCATTTACCTTGAGAGAATGTTTTAATTCTGCTCAGTGTTCCCTGCCTGGTAAAATTAAGGCCCAGGCGGCAGCTCCCATAGAAATAGTCATTGTTTTGTTCCACCTTTAAAATGTATGCTTTTCTTTCTGGAGGTCAGCTAGCAAGAGCTGTCCAGGGTCACCTGCCAGGACCCCAGGAACAGAAGATACTCCAACAATGGTACCCACGGGGGCATAGATTGGAAATACAGTCTGGGGTGTAGCTTTTGCACATTCCCTGTCTCCCCCTTCCCTACAAGAGAAAAACTTCTGAAGCAACCAGATACGGCTGTTCTGTCTTCCCAGGTTCTAAAATTAGAAAAAATGGTAAAGGATTTTCATCTCGGGATTGGTACCTTCCATACCATGTTTATCGATGATGACTCCTCTAATGTATTGGGAAGGAAATCTACAAAAGGGACACGTTAGACAATACTGAAGGGAACAGGAGGAGGCCCTGACAGTTGCTATTTTAATTTCATCCCAAAATGTTCCCAGGCTATTTTTAACTAATCAAGTCCAAGTTGTGGCAGAGCAGAGCGTGGGGCTTTTGTTTCAGGGACGAGACGAAAAATAAGCTCCCCTAAACATCCTAAGGAATTCTCCTAGTCAGAGGGTGTGTTAAAGTTAATTATGGCTGAAATGCAATTATTCTGCACTTATATTCCCTGAAAATAATACTCAAACCACAGCCAGAAAAAGCCTGTCAGAAACAGAAAAGTTTGCACGGGCAAATGACTTCTTTGCTGGTAGACAATCTAAGCCTGTGTAGTCGCTGGAATCTTTTTTATTCAATGAGTCTCATTTTCCTCGTCTTCTAAGCATGAAAAAAATGTGCTGGTAAATCGTGCCTGCATTTTATTTTGAATCAAGTGGCTTTTTTTTTTTTTTTGGTAGAGGAATGAATGTTCCACAATCATTTTATTAGCCCAGGGTGGGAAAAAAATCGGTACAACTATAAGGAAAGGTTTAATTCAAAGTGTTGATCTGTCATCTAGGTGCATTTGTAGCAGAGGAAAATCATGCGAGAATTGATGAGCCTGTGTGTCTTACTTATTATGCGGCCGGCAGGCTGGGCCACGCTCCGCACCACCGAGAGACAGCCCAGAAGTGGGAGGAAAATATCTCATATCGAAGAGTTCATTTTCATATGGCTTCATTTTCGCGGTACATATTTTTGAGACACGGAGTCGGGTGGAAAAAAAAAAAAGGACCGTGCACACGTCTGAATAAAATTTATTTCCAGCCGAGTTTATAGACGAAGGAGGACGTAGCCTGAGTGAGCAGTGGAGCGTGATTTGCTACGGATTTTCCCTCAATTAAAAAGGCGTGTTTGCAAATGGTGCTGTTGATTCAGTATCGTTAGAAGTCAGGCTGGAAAAAAATAAAATGAAATAAAATAAAATAAAATAAAATAGGTAGCACACCAACATGGCACAAGTATACATATGTAACAAACCTGCACGTTATGCACATGTACCCTAGAACTTAAGTATAATAATAATACTAAAAAATAAAATAAAAGAGGGAAGAGGGGGATGTTTTCTGTGCAAAGACTGCGTTGCATTCAGAAGGATTTGTGTCAAAACCACATACAGAAGAAACACCTGCCTCACCCCTTTCAGCCCAAAAAGAAACAAGGTGGAAGAGGTTCGTTGACCCTTTGTCCATTATTTAGGGTTCTTCAGCTCGTGGACATCCTGTGCAAACAAACACAGCTCATTCCCTGGAAGTACATGGCAGGTAAAATATTGGAACGTCTCTGGTTGTGGAAGTCAAACGGCTGTGGGAATGGGAAGTAAGAGGTCTGCTTAGTAAAGAGAAAGACAGAGGGTTGTCGTAGGCAGCTCCTATAAACACACCTGTACGTTACTGGAATCCCTCCTCATGACAAGAGCCATCCCACAATACTGACACGGGAGCAGGGGATGAATGTAGCATCTGCCAGAATGTCTATTCCTTGAAATTCCTCAGGCGTCTTTCCCACGGCCACGCCGCGCGTCTTCCTGGCCAAGCAGGTGCGCGGCGAAGCTTCTCTGATTAATGACAAGAGACCAGGACTCAAGGAAAGTCTGTGATTATTTCAGGGGTGTCGATGACAGGAAGGAAACTCAGGTGGGGCGGCTGGGAGGGCGAAGACCACGGTGTCCTTCAAAGGAAACAGGAAGCTGAGGCTGTTTCCTGGGACCCAGAAATCATGCCCTATTTAGACTGACCTCCTTTCACTCCTATACACAGACACCCATACATGCATGTGGCTTTCTTTCCACTGCACTCTCCCAAGAAATAGACAATCTTTCGTCTAAAGGCTGACGTCCCTGCTGTCAGAGAGGTGTGGGAGTTTTCAGGCATTGGCAGTGTTTGTCTTCCAAATAATAGAGGAATCTGCAGAGATCAAAGGGCACCAGGGGTAAGTCCAAGCTTCTCTGCTGGCGACTTTTCAAAAGCGAACCTGACTCAAAAAGTTGCTGACTGGAAACAACAGATGCTGGAGAGGACGTGGAGAAATAGCAACGCTTTGACACTGTCGGTGGGAGTGTCCATTACATCAACCATTGTGGAAGACAGTGTGGCGATTCCTCAAGGATCTGGAACCAGAAATAACATTTGACCCAGCCATCCCAGGACTGGGAATGATGGTTTCCAGCTTCATTAAAAGTCAGGAAACAACAGATGCTGGAGAGGATGTGAAGATAGAGGAACGCTTTTACACTGTTGGTGGGAATGTAAATTAGTTCAACCATTGGGGAAGACAGTGTGGTGATTCCTCAAGGGTCTAGAACCAGAAATAACATTTGGTCCAGCAATCTCATTACTCAGTATATACCCAAAGGATTAGAAATCATTCTACTATAAAGACACATACACACGTATAACAATAGCAAAGACTTGGAACCAACCCAAATGTCCATCAATGACAGACTGGGTAAAGAAAATGTGGCACATAGACACCATGGAAGACTATGCAGCCATCAAAAAGGATGAGGTCATGTCCTTCGCAGGGACATGGATGAAGCTGGAAACCATCATTCTCAGCAAACTCACACAAGAACAGAAAACCAAACACCACGTGTTCTCACTTGTAAGTGGGAGTTGAACAATGAGAACACATGGGCACAGGGAGGGGAACATCACACAGTGGGGCCTGTCATGGGGTGGGAGGCTAGGGGAGGGAGAGCATTAGGAGAAATACCTAATGTAGATGACGGGTTGATGGGTGCAGCAAACCACCACCATGGCACATGTACACCTGTGTCACAAACCTGCACATTCTGCACATGTACCTCACAACTTAAAGTATCATAAAAAATAAAAATAAAAGTGGACCATTAAAAGAAAAAAAAAACTTGCTGACTTTACCTTGCTCCTCCAGGTGGGAGAAGGCAGCATTTTCAGCCTGAGGAGGGTGGCCCCAGATTGGGTAGTCTTCCAAAATCGATGGTAAGAAAACGAAACATCAGCCTCTGCTTGAAGGTAAAGATTGCACCAGAGGGATCCCAGGGTGAAGAGGTGCATGGAACATTAACTCAAAACTGGAGTGGATGGTGGGATGCATGAACAATGCTGAACAATGAGGACAATTAATGCACCTGAAGCATCCTGCATGGCCACCTGCAATGTTAACAACCAGGGCCACTCTGGAACCCACAGCACTGGGCTGGACAGGAGCTGAGGGTCTCTGAACCTTCCCCAGTTCAGGGTCTACTTCTCCTGGTACCTCAGGGACATGTGGCCCCGACATCGATCTTCTGGGACACCATTCCTCAGACATGCACCCCAGTATCCATCAGACAATGGGGTCCATTGTTTTTCCTAGCGGGGTTCTCCCTGGGCAAATGTTATTTGGAAAGTTGCGATTTCTGGAGGAAAACGTCCAGCCCTTTTATGGCTACCAAGGTGTAGATTCACACCTATGGATTAATGTTTCCTGGACCCATAGCCAGATAAGCACATGAATAGATGTACAACATTATTAGGTGTATTTTTTTCCTGAGATGGCTATAACCATGTTCCACAGACCAGACTGGGGGATTAAACCGGGGATCCCCAATCCTGGTAGGAACTGGGGTGCACAGCAAGAGGTGAGTGGTAGGTGAGCAAAGGGAAGCTTCATCTGTATTTGCAGCTGCCCCTCATGGCTCACATTACCACCTGAGCACCCCCTACCAGAGCAGCAGTGGCATTAGATTCTCACAGGGCTGCAAACCCTACTGTGAACCGTGCATGTGAGGGATCTAGGTTGTGCACTCCTTATGAAAATCTAATGCCTTATGATCTCTCACTGGCTCCCATCACCCTCCGCTGGAACCGTCTAGTTGCAGGAAAGCAAGCTCAGGTCTCCTGTTGATTCTCCATGGCGGTGAGTTGCATACTTATTTTATTCTCTATTACAATGTAATAATAATAGAAACAAAGTACACAATAAGTGTTATGTGCTTGGTCACACACACACATATGCGCACACACACACAACATGCACACCCACACACTTTCCACACTAGTTCACAAACCACACTAATTTACCCTAGTAAGAGTATGCAGGCTGAGTAAACCTCACTTCCACCATTCCGTGGCTGAGGAAACCCCCTTCTCTACAATATATTAAAAAGATTAGCTGGGCAGGGCATGGGGGCTAATGCCTGTGATTTCAGCACTTTGGGAGGCTGAGGCAGGTGGATCACTTGAGGCCAGGTGTTCAAGACCAGGCTGGTCAACATGGTGAAACCCTATCTCTACCAAAAGCATAAAAATTAGCCAGGTGTGTTGGTGGGTGCCTGTCATCCCAGCTACTCAGGAGGCTGGAGCAGGAGAGTCACTTGAACCAGGGAAGGGGAGGTTGCAGTGAGCTGAGATCCCTCCAGCCTGGGTGTCAGAGGGAGATTCTGTGTAATAATAATAATAAAATAATAATAATAATGATAAAGATTAGCTGGGCATGGTGGCAAGTGCCTGTAGTCCCAGTTACTCGGGAGGCTGAGATGGGAAGATCTCCTGAGGCCAGGGAGACTGAGGCTGCAATACCCGTAACCCACTCTCACCTCGGCAAGCCTGTGGAAGAAAGAAAGAGAAAGAGAGAGAGAGAGAGAGAGAGATGGACAGAGAGAGAGAGAAATAGAGAGAGAAATGTAGTACACACTTGAATCTTTCTGAAACTATCTCTCCACATCCTCCACCCCCAGCCAGTCTGTAGGAAAATTGTCTTCCTTGAAACCAGTTCCTGGTACCAAAAAGTTTGAGGAACACTGGCTCACACATTTCTCCTTGTGAGGTCCTGGAGGCTGAACTCCCAGATTAAGGTGTGGGCAGGGCTGGTTCCTCCTGAGACCTCTCTCCTGGGCTTAGAGACGCCGTCTTCTCCCTGTGTCCTCACGGGCTCGTCCCTCTGTGTGTGTGTGTGTCCTCATCTCCTCTTCTTATGACATATCTGAGTCCATTTCAGGCTTCGATCACAGAATACCAGAAACTGGGTGGCACTTCCTTCGCCCCCTTGCCAGCAGGTGCGAATGGGGAGACACTTAAAACCTCTCTCCAAGTGTCCCCACCCTCCATTTCCATCTATGAGCCATCCCCACCCTCCTGCTTGTCTTTGAGTCTCTGCTAAACAGAAGTAAAGATGTCCGATCCCCTTGCTAGAGAACCTCTCGATAAATGACCTCATCTGTTCTCACTGGAGTGACTTTATTTCTAATAACAAAGAATACAAGGAAAAGTGCTAAACCATAGCCAGATTCCTCTGTCTGGTTGCCCAGCCCTATGGATAATCCAACATTGCGTGTAGCTCTGGTTTGGGTTTGTATGTTTATTTGTTTCTTTTCTTTTCTTTTTTTTTTTTGAGACGGAGTCTCGCTCTGTCGCCCGGGCTGGAGTGCAGTGGCCCGATCTCAGCTCACTGCAAGCTCCGCCTCCCGGGTTCACGCCATTCTCCTGCCTCAGCCTCCCGAGTAGCTGGGACTACAGGCGCCGCCACCTCGCCCGGCTAGTTTTTTGTATTTTTTAGTAGAGACGGGGTTTCACCGTGTTAGCCAGGATGGTCTCGATCTCCCGACCTCGTGATCCGCCCGTCTCGGCCTCCCAAAGTGCTGGGATTACAGGCTTGAGCCACCGGGCCCGGCCTGTTTCTTTTCAAATCGAGGGCTAGATTCTTAGAAAAAAAAGTGGAAGCTAGGAGTGTTCTTACTCTTTTATTATTTTATTTTATTTTATTTTATTTTATGTATTTATTTTCTGAGACGGAGTCTCGCTCTTGTTGCCCAGGCTGCAGTGCAGTGGCATGATCTTGGCTCACCACAACCTCCACCTCCCGGGTTCAAGTGATTCTCCTTCCTCAGCCTCTCCAGTACCTGGGATTACACGCATGCGCCACCATGCCTGGCTCGTTTTTGTATTTTTAAAAGAGACGGGGCTCCACCAGGTTGGTCAGGCTGGTCTCGAACTTCCGACCTCGGTTGATCCGCCTGCCTCGGCCTCCCAAAGTGCTGGGATTAAAGGCTTGAGCCACCGCACCCTGCCCAAATGTTCATGATTTTAACACATTCCCTCTCCATGACACCAACACAGCTCCTGGGAGGAGAATGGCCTAGTGTCGGGGGAGTGGGATGTGGAAGACGTGTTGATTACAGGCCTCTTTCAGAGAAAATGCTATGAATTTAAATGGCCCCACGACTGACCACAAATGTTACAGTGCTGTTTACAATATGGTGGCTTCTAAGAAAACTTGGATAATGGAAAAGGTAGGGGTGGGTTTAGTCACGGTGACAAACACAACATCTATCCATGAATTACAGCCTTTCAAGATGAACCCTTCTCTTCACAGCTCATACCCGGAAGGGTATCTCTGTTGAGGCCACCGGTTCTCTTCCATTCCATTGGGTAAAATGTTTTCAAAACCTTCCCAAAGCTATGCATCATACTGCAAATACAAACCATTCCTCTGCAAGTTTTGTTTTCTAAACTCTTTTTCTTTCTTTTTTTTTGGGGGGGGGGGGATGGAGTCCTGTTGTGTCACTCAGCCTGGAGCGCAGTGGTGTGATCTCGGCTCACTACAGCCTCCGCCTCCCGGGTTCAAGTGATTCTCCTGCCTCAGCCTCCCGAGTAGCTGGGACGACAGGTGCCCACCGCCACACCTGGCTGATTTTTGTATTTTTAGTAGAGATGGGGTTTCACCACGTTGGCCGGGCTGGTCTCGAACTCCTGACCTTGTGATCCACCTGCCTGGACCTCCCAAAGTGCTGGGATTACAGGCATGAGCCACCTGGCCTGGCCCTAAACTCTCTTTTGTCTACACTACTGTGCAGCCTTCGGTAGAAAGAGCCTCTCTTCCATCACCCACTCCCAGAGGTAAAATGCCTCTAAGACACAGTGGGAAGTGGATGGAAACAGGACATAATCAATCAACATCCATTAGACCCACTCACCGATTGGGTCTGCCTGGGTATTATTTTTAAACTTCGAAGCTGACAGGTCTGGCTTATTTTCTCACTCGAATAATTAGTACCATTTAGTTTCAAAATCGAAGATTTAAAGGCTCATCTAAACCTGACTGCATTTGGGTTACTTAATAGAGCCTTCAGTAAAATCATTATTAAATAATAAGCCATATGTTTGGAATTTTCTCCTGAATCCTGTCAAAGCAATTAATTTATTTCACGACGAGAAAATCAACAGAGCCCGCGCCGGGAAGGAAAACGTGAATCCAGTCCGCTTGAATTCCATTAGGACCTGACAGAGCCCCAGATAACCATCTCGTCAAGAAACCAGAAAAAGGTAGGAAGAGAAGCATCATTATACAGCAACTGTCTGAAAACTCAAGAACGGTGGAATAATCGTTAATGATTTAGTGTCAGGTTGGTAAGTCGTGAGAAAGGTCTGCAGACCTCTGATATCCAGGCACTATGGTACTGTAGTTTTATTAACAATTCAAAGAGAAGAGCACAGCTTGATACTCTTGACATGCTATGAAAGCAGCGGAGATCATAAACTCCTGGAAAAAGCACATTAAAATACAGCACGGCTTGGAGAGAGAAATGACGGAAGGGAGGGCAATGAATTCAGGAAGCACCCATGTGAGCTGGTGAGCAGCCCTGAGCTGTCAGGAGAGGGGTGATGACTCTCTTGGGGAGGAAGACTCTGTGAGCCAACAGGAAACGACACCACCTGCCAGGTGTTTGGTCTCTCCAAGGGCGACCGTGTGGAGACACCCAGAAGGGGACAGAAGCAAGCCCAGCAGTATATGTGCAAAGGAAGATCTCCAGAGTTAAAGGCTCCCAGAACAGAAAGGTGGAGGACCTTGTTTCTTTTCAAATGGAGTGCTATATTCTTAGAACAAAAGCAGATGCCTGGAATGTTCGTGATTTTAACTGATTCCCTTTCCGTGACACCGACATGGCACCTGGGAGAAGAATGTCCTGGTGTCAGCTCATCCTGAGGCTTTCCCAAGAGGTATGTGCTGAGTGAGTTGACTCAGTCAACGCTGAGTGAAGGGCCATGTAGTCAACGCCACACAGTCAGCCCTGAGTGGGGAGTAAGAGGGAGGGTACCTTGAGGACAAACCATTAAACATCGTGCACATCTTCACATCTCTCTGAAGCATGGCTTTATCCAGGATGACCTTTATCCAGGGTGAATGAATATGTGGGTGTGTGGGTGGATGAATGGGTGGATGGATGAATGGATAGATGGATGGGTAGAAAGATGGATGAATGAGTGGATGGCTGGATAAGTAGTTGTGTAAGTAGATGAATGCATGGGGGGGTGGATGAATGAATAGATGGATGACAGGGTGGATGAATGGATGGATGGGTGAATGGATGGATGGACAGATAGATGGGAGGGTGGATGATTGGATGGATGGGTGGGTGGATGGATGGATGGTGGATGGATGGATGAATGGATGGATGGATGGATGGATGGATAGATGGAATGGTAGATAAATGGATGGATGAATGGATGGAAGGATAGATGGGAGGGTGGATGAATGGATGGATGGATAGGTGGATGGTTAGGTGGATGAGTGGATGGGTGGATGGGTGGGTGGGTGGATGGACGGATGGATGGATGGGTGAATGGATGGATGGACAGATAGATGGGAGGGTGGATGATTGGATGGATGGGTGGGTGGATGGGTGGATGGGTGGGTGGGTGGATGGATGGATGAATGGATGGATGGATGGATGGAATGGTAGATAAATGGATGGATGAATGGATGGAAGGATAGATGGGAGGGTGGATGGATGAATGGATGGATGGATGGATGGATGAATGGAATGGTAGATAGATGGATGGATTAATGGATGGACAGATGGATGGGAGGGTGGATAGATGGATGGATGGATAGGTGGATGGTTAGGTGGATGGATGGATGGATGGATGGGTGAATGGATGGATGGACAGATAGATGGGAGGCTGGATGATTGGACGGATGGGTGGGTGGATGGGTGGATGGGTGGGTGGGTGGATGGATGGATGGATGGAATGGTAGATAAACGGATGGATGAATGGATGGAAGGATAGACGGGAGGATGGATGAATGGATGGATGGATGGATGGATGGAATGGTAGATAGATGGATGGATTAATGGATGGACAGATGGATGGGAGGGTGGATAGATGGATGGATGGATAGGTGGATGGATAGGTAGATGAGTGGATAGATGGATGGATGAGTCTATGGATGGATGGGTAGGTGGATGGGTGAATAGGTGGCTGGACACATAGATAAATGGATGAGTGGATGTGTGGGTAAAGAGATGAGTGGATGGATGGATCGATGAATTGATTGATCAGTGCATTAATGGATGAATACATGACAATATGTCTGCTGCATTAAACAGAACCCTTCATCATGGTCTCAGGGTAGAGGGCACATGGATGGGTTCTTGAGCATCTGGGGAAGGGCAAGGGGTCAAATTACCCCAGGGCAGGAGGCTTTCAGGCCAGGTAACACGGATGTGAAGAGAAGTCTGTCTCCCCAATCCTCGAAGGTCACCAGAGCATGCTGGGCCAGCCCTCTTCGGAAACCAGGTGGCTCCCCTGAGAAAGCTGCAGTTGTGACCTGAACCCTTTTGCCTGAGGATGCCGAAGGAGAGATCAGTGTGCGCAACCCACTGCCCCTGCTTGGAGCCCACCTCTGACCATCGGCACATTTGCAAACACGAAGTGCATTGGAGAGGTTGCTGTTTAAATGGTTAGCCCGAACACCGTGTCGTTCAGGTTAATTTGTACGAGTTCTCTGGGTTCATAAACCCGCTCGTAGAAACACAGCTCCGAACCACAAATGAAAGACCAACTTCATCCTAATTGGATTGTATTCAGTTTGACTTGTCAAAGCCCCGAGACTTCGTTCGTTGAAGTTTGAGTGTGAGAGAAACAGAAGAAAATCAGGAATCGATTTTAGCAGCTCCAGACTATTTTGGGAGGGTTTACAATTTCCTCTTAATTTGTGATGGACAGATATAATTATAATAATTTAAAATGCTTTCCTGGTTCCATTTTCCTTTTTCTTCATGCCACAATAACTTTACGTCACAGAAAGTATTAACTTCTAGCATATGGATCAGTCAACTCTTTGGAGAAATTTCAAAGATTTCCTAGAGCATTATTATTTTTTTCCAGAAGACATTTTATCCTGAAGACAATACTGTCCCTTTAATTGCTGCTTCTAAGGATGATTTTTATGGTGGTATTTACCAGTTGTTACTGGAAATGGGCAGACGTTTCTGGGAGCTTTTTCTGGGGAAGACGAGAGACAATCTTATTCATAACTGAGAATTAAGTTTTGCCAAATGTTCGAGGGTGGGCTACTCTTGGTTTCAAGCTCTTAAGTGTCTGAAAACTTGCAGAATGATTATATTTTCTAAAGTAGTTTTGGAGTTTTAATATATCTAATAACATCAGATCAATAGTACCAATGCCATAGAATGTATTAGAGAAAGCAGAAATACCTGCCTCAGGAGACTAAGTGAATTTAGCCGCGTGTCGGCCCCGTGAGCTTGCCTATAATTGGCCAGAAGGCTTTCAGGGAGAAAAAAATTAATGTGCTGAATTTTAATGCCTGCAACTGTCTCCAGCGTGGTATGAGACAAAAGATATTAACTATTGTAAAGCAACTATTTTGGGAGGTGTTTAGACATGCAAACTTTTCTTGCAAACATTTTTCTTTTTTAATAAGGAAATATTCGGTTTTATCTGACCTCTGTCTAATTTCAGCTTTATTACGGGCAGATGGTTCTTATTTAGAATATTACACATAACTATGTGGTTTTTGCTTTTTCAATAATATGCGTGCCTGAGAGTTGAGTGAGATTTCTGTTTCTTTTTTCCTGAAGAGGGATCTACGTTTTAATGTTACTCAGATTTTTATAACCTTAAGTTACTGAGTGTAATTTCTAGGACAATTAAAATTCTTGGCAGGGGTGTACATGTTTAACAAAAACGTTTAGAATTAACGTAGGGAAACCAGGTCGGTATGCAGAATTCACCTCCATTTGCATTTTGGAGACAAGTGTGATGTACCTTAAATGGATTTTTTTTTTTTTTAAGCGATGGGGTCTTGCTCTGTTGCCCAAGCTAGAGTACAGTAGTGCCGTCACAGCTCATTGCAGCCTCAAAGTCCTGGACTCAAGCAGTCCTCATTCCTCAGCCTCCTGTGTAGCTGGGACCACAGGTACACGTCACCATGCCCCAGCTAATACTATATTTTTAGAGATTAGGTCTTGCCATCTTGTCCAGGCTGGTCTCAAACTCCTGGACTCAAGTGATCCTCCCACCTCAGCCTCTCAAAGTACTGGGATTGCAGATGTGAGCCACTGCACTTGGCTGTAGGCTTGTTTTAAAAACAAAAAAACTGGCCACGCCTGGTGGCTCATGCCTGTCATCCCAGCACTTTGGGAGGCCAAGGCGGGTGGATCACTTGAGGTCAGGAGTTTGAGACCAGCCTGGACAATATGGTGAAACCCCATCTCTAGTAAAAATACACAAATTAGCTGGCCACACTTGCCTGTAATCCCAGCTACTCAAGAGGCTGAGACAGGAGAATTGCTTGAACCCAGAAGGCAGAGATTGCAGTGAGCCAAGATTGCGCCACTGCACTCCAGCCTGGGTGACACAGGGAGACTCCATCTCAAGAAAAAAAAAAAAGAGAGGGAGAGAGACTGAGAAAGAAAGAGAAAGAAAGAAAGAAAAAAAAAAGAAAGAAAGAAAGAAAGAAAGGAAGGAAGGAGAGAAAGAGAGAGAGAAGGAAAGGAAGAGAGAGAAAGAGAGAAAGAAGAAAGAAAGAGAGAGAAAGAGAGAAAGAAAGGAAGAGAGAGAAAGAGAGAAAAAGGAAGAAAAAGAGAAAGAGAGAAAAAGGAAGGAGAGAAAGAGAAAGAAGAAAGAAAGAGAAAGAAGAAAGAAGAGAGAGAGAGAGAAGAAAGAAAGAGAGAGAGAGAGAGAAAGAAAGAAAGAAAGAAAGAAAGAAAGAAAGAAAGAAAGAAAAGAAAGAAAGAAAGAAAGAAAGGAAGGAAGGAGAGAAAGAGAGAGAAGGAAAGGAAGAGAGAAAGAGAGAAAGAAGAAAGAAGAGAGAGAAAAGGAAGAAAAGAGAAAGAGAGAGAAAGAGAGAAAAAGGAAGAAAAAGAGAAAGAGAGAAAAAGGAAGGGAGAGAAAGAGAAAGAAGAAAGAAAGGAAGAGAAAGAAGAAAGAGAGAAAGAAGAGAGACAAAGAAGAAAGAGAGAGAGAGAGAGAAAGAAAGAAAGAAAGAAGAAAGAAAGAAAGAAAGAAAGAAAGAAAGAAAAAGAAAGAGAAAGCAAAGTAAGTTTTCTTGTCTCTTCAAGTGTCTATTTTACCAGGCAATATGTTCTGAGATATTAATTCCACTATTTTGGAAAGAATCCTTTCTAGGGTATAGTGCTAGACACATTGGACTTAAGAATAAGTAAAAATAAGGATTAAAATAAAGATCAGTTGAGCCCAGGAGTTTGGGACCAGCCTGGACAACATAGCAAGATGCCTTCTCTACAAAAAAAAATCTAAAATCTAGCTGGGCATGGTGGTGCACAGTTGTGACCTCAGCTCCTTTGGAGGCTGAGACAGGAGGATCGCTTGAGCCCCAGAGGTGGAGGCTGCACTGAGCCCTGATCATACCACTGGACTCCAGCATTGCACAATCAATGTCACACCCTTGAACTCTTCCAAAACCTTCCCCGCGCCAATCCGTGGAAAAATTCTCTTCCACAAAACTGGTTCCTGATGCCCAAAAAGGCTGAAGACGGCGGGTCTGTGGGTTTGAACAAAGATATCAGAGCCACTGCTGTAAGATCTCACAGAATACTTTCACTGCCCTGAAAAGCCACCACTCCCTTCCTATCCATCGCTCCCACCTCACTCTTTGCAGCCACACATCTTTTCACCACCTCCATAGTCTGACCTCTTCTCCTCTATTCTATTATTGGAATCCTGTAGCACGTGGCTATTTATTTATTTATTTATTTAGAGACTGAGTCTTGCTCTGTCACCCAGGCTGGTACACGATCTCGGCTCACTGCAATCTCTGCCTTCCGGTTTCAAGCCATTCTCCTGCCTCAGCCTCCCGAGTAGCTGGGCTTACAGGCACGCGCCACCACGCCTAGCTAATTTTTGTATTTTTAGTAGAGATGGGGTTTCACCATGTTGGCCAGGCTGGTCTCAAACTCCTGACCTCATGATCCACCTGCCTTGGCCTCCCAAAGGACTGGGATGACAGGTGTAAGCCACCGCTTTGAGACTAGCTTCTTTCTCATCTGTGTGGCTTTTGTGACATGCACAAAGCAATCCTGAATGTTGCTTATTGACACTTCAGCCTTGAAAGTGTTAAGAACAGAGGTGCAGGAAAAATACTCCAATATAGAGAGGTCGCTCTGGGGAAGGAGGGTCTGTAGTGACCAGAAGGTTTCCAGGGAGAACTTCAGTTATGTTTCTGTCTCTCAAAAGAAAATGAACCTGACTGGGTGACGTGGCTCATGCCTGTAATTCCAGCACTTTGGGAAGCCAAGGCGGGTGGATCACACCACGTCAGGAGTTCAAGACCGGCCTGGCCAACATGGCAAATTCCCGTCTCTACTAAAAATATAAAAATTACCCAGGCGTGGTGGCGGATCCCTGTAATCCCAGCTTCTCAGAAGGCTGAGGCAGGAGAATTGCTTGAACTCGGGAGGCAGAGGTTGCAGTGAGCTATGATCATACCACAGAACTCTAGCCTGGGTGACAGAGTGAGACTCTGTCTCAAAAAAAAAAAAAAAAAAAAGAGACTGAGCCTTAAATCTTCCATTCCTGTTGGGTGCTGAGTCTACTGGTCTCTGCCCCATTGCTCTCTGTACCTGTCAGTCTATTTAAAACCTTACAAAACTGAAAAAATGTCTCAGGCTGGGCACCATGGCTCATGCCTGTAATCCCAGCACTTTGGGAGGCTGAGGCAGGTGGATCACGATGTGAGGAGTTCAATACCTGCCTGGCAAAGACGGTGAAGCCCAGTCTCTACTAAAAACACAAAAATTAGCTGGGCGTGGAGGTAGGTGCCTGTAATCCTAGCTACTCGGGAGACTGAGGCAGAAGAATTGCTTGAACTTGGGAGGTGGAGGTTGCAGTAAGCTGAGATCATGCCACTGCCCTGCAGCCTGGATGACAGAGCTAGACTCCATCTCAAAAAGAAAAAAGTCTCAAAGGCTCTCATCGCAGGTCAGGGTGGAGGCAAAGATGCTAGGCTCAGAGCCAAGAGACACGAATGTCTGTCTTTGAGGGACTTGCTTTGTTTTTCTGAGTCATGTTCCTCGCTGTTTTGAGAGAGCTTCCGTCTCTCATACTCCTTCCAACAAAACAATCCCAAGACGTTCCAGACCGTCATTACTTGAGCGTGTTCATCTTGAAGGAGAAAAGAGTAGATGGATGAGGTCAGTTCTGCCTCTTGGAAGCCTCACCCATCTGCCATTTTCTTGGGGGAATGAGGAAGGGACCAAGGTCTCCACATTCACTCTCCTTGCTATGAGATGTCAGCTAAATTCCCACAGGACCATTATCTCTGGGCTGGACAGCAAGATAGACATTGCAATGTAGAGGGTCTGTGGCTGAAGGCCATGGATTCCTTTGTTTTAGATGCAGAGAGGGAAAAGGTTATTAAGGAAGACGCCGTGCTGAGTCCAAGAAAATTGGCCAATAAATATGGTGGCATCTTCTGGTTTGAATATTGGGAAACATTGAGTATGATCACCCCTTGGGCTCCTTGAGGGATCTGTGGTATCTGGTCTAGTTTGAGGATTGGAAAACATGGACTTTGCTCACCCCTTGGGCCCCTTGAGGAGCCCGTGCTATCTGGTCTAGTTTGAAGATGGTGAAACACTGACTTTGCTAACCCCTTGGGTTCCTTGAGGGATCCGTGGCATCTGGTCTAGTTTGAAGATGGTGAAATGTTGACTGTGATCACCCCTTGGGTTCCTTGAGGGATCCGTGGCATCTGGTCTAGTTTGAAGATGGTGAAATGTTGACTGTGATCACCCCTTGGGACTCTTGAGGGATCCGTGGTATCTGGTCTGGTTTGAAGATGGTGAAACATTGACTTTGCTCACCCTTGGGCCCTTTGAGGATCCGTGCTATCCAGTCTAGTTTGAAGATGGTGAAATATTGACTGTGATCACCCCTTGGGACTCTTGAGGGATCCGTGCTATCTGGTCTGGTTTGAAGATTGGAAAACATTGACTTGGCTCACCCCTTGGGCCCCTTGAGTGACACATGTTATCCAGAGGTCTAGAGAGGACAGAGAAGGTCCAGTCCACCTTTTTCCTTCTTCCTTCTTGGGCACAGTGGACACTTGGTTCCCTGAGAGACCCAGAGAGGCCAGACAGCCCTCCCACAAAACAGAAGCACAAAGAAAGCCAATGGTGCCGTTCCAAACAACACGAACAGGGCTTGGTGCTGAGACCTACTCTCTTCGTCTCGAGACCCCACTGTGGGTGCAGACGCCTTGCAAACATGAGCTTTGCGACAGTACTTCATAAATTCCTTATTTGCAAATACATCCATCTTGGCTTGAAACCTTGTTGAGGGAAATATCCTGCACTGCTCGTTCCAATTTTTTCTCTAATACCTTATGTTGGGGAGACTGCCTCATAAATGTCTCTCTGCACGACTCATATAAAAATTGGGGACATCATTTGCACCGCATTGCAAGAGGACCAGCCTGTAAATTTCTACTTTAAATGCATATTCGATCTCACGTCAGATAACAGGCTGGAAACGCTTCTTTAGTGTAGACTGTCGTTTGACTTAAAATGTTTTCCAGGTACCACTCGGAATGCCTTTGGCCCTGGAATTATTAAGAAGCCTCCTTTCAAAACATCCCCTGAAAATATTTCTTTCTCTCTGTCTCGACATCCAAATGCCCAAGAGTCCTTCCCTCGCATCCTACTCCAGAATAAAATGATTTCTTTGCACGTCTTCTCATCGCACGCCCGTTTAAATCACATCTGCCAGCGCAATGAAAACGTTGCTTTCAATCACGTCGCTGCCGACTTTTCCCAGTTTTGCCCGTGTTTTGGGGACGTGGGTCTCTGTTCCGGGTGGCGACCTTGGCTCATCCTACTCCTTCCCACTGGCAGATACCGCATAAAACTGCTTGTATCTGCCTTGAAGTCCTTGGCTGCCAGATCTCACACCCGGTTTGTGCTCTGTGATGCCCACAGCCCCTTCCTACCCTGCTGTGCAGTGGGCACCTTCACCTGAGTGAGGCACTGACACCGCCACACCTGTTTCTACCTGTATTAATCAGGGTTCTCTAGAGGAACAGAACTAATAAAATCTATGTATGTATACATGTATGTATGTATGTATGTATCTATCTAGGTATGTGTGCATGTATGTATGTATGTATCTATCTATGTATCTATGTATCTATGTGTGTGTGTATGTATCTATGTATCTATCAGGTATGTGTGCATGTATGTATGTATGTATGTATCTATGTATCTATGTATGTATCTATCTATCTATGTATTTATGTATCTATCTGTGTATCTATGTCTGTACATATGTATTTATCTATGTATGTATGTATCTATCTATCTATCTATTATCTATGTATCTATCTATGTATCTTTCTGTGTATCTATGTGTATATGTATGTATCTATGTATCTATGTATGTATGTATGTATCTATCTATGTATCTATGTATCTATCTATCTGTGTATCTATGTCTGTCTGTCTGTATGTATTTATCTATGTATGTATGTATCTATGTATGTATGTATGTATCTATTTATCTTTGTATCTATCTGTGTATCTATGTCTGTCTGTATCTATGAATGTATGTATGTATGTATCTGTGTATCTATGTATGTATGCATGTATGTATGTATCTATGTATGTATGTATCTATGTGTCTATCTATGTATCTGTGTGTGTGTATGTATGTACGTATCTATCTGTGTATCTACTATCTATGTATCTATGTATGTATGTATGTATCTATCTATCTATGTATCTATCTACATATCTATGTCTGTCTATCTATCTATCTATCTATCTATCTATCTATCTATCTATCATCTATAAAAGGGAGTTTATTAAGTATGAACTCACACAATTACCAGGTCCTACAACAGGCCGTCTGTAGGCTGAGGAGCCAGGAGAACCAGTTCAAGTCTCAACACTGAAGAACTTGGAGTCAGATGTGCGAGGGCAGGAAGCATTCAGCACGGGAGGAAGATGGAGGCTGGGAGGCTAGGCCGCTCTCTCTCTGCACATTTTTCTGCCTGATTATATTCTAGCCACGCCAGCAGCTGATGAGATGGTGTCCACTGAGATTGAGGGTGGGTCTGCCTCTCCCAGTCCACTGACTCAAAGGCTAATGTCCTTCGTCAACACCTCCACTGACACACCCAGGATCAATACTTTGCATTCTTCAATCCAACCAAGTTGACATTCAGTATTAATCATTGCACTACACAAACCTGGTATTCTCCAGCTATCTTGCTTGGCAAATAGTGCTGCAATCTTTTTTTTTTTTTTTCTGGGACCGAGTCTCCCTCTGTCACCCAGGCTGGAGTGCAGTGGTGTGATCTCGGCTCACTGCAACCTCCGCCTCCCGGGTTCAAGCGATTCTCCCGCCTCAGCCTCCCGAGTAGCTGGGATGACAGGCACCTGCCACCACGCCCAGCTGATTTTTGTATTTTTAGTAGAGATGGGGTTTCACCATGTTGGCGGGCTGGTCTTGAACTCCTGACCTCAGGTGATCCACCTGCCTCGGCCTCCCAAAGTGCTGGGATGACAGGTGTGAGCCACCGCCTGCAGGCTGGTGCTGCTTTAACAGGAGCATCTAAGACAAAAATTTCAAGGCCCTCCTAGAATCCCTGTTTGGCCTTTATCGGGTAATAATGCTGGTATATCGAATCTCTCTCTCTCAAACTCGCATCACGGTTTCAGGTTAGCCTTCCCCGTGTGTCTTGCTACAAATGTCTTCTACCCTCTCTTCTCTCCGCAGGTCAGCCGCTTCACTGTCTCTCCACGTGGGCTTGTGTGTGTGGACTCCGTACTTACCAGCAAACGAACACCCGCTGACTCTGTTTCTTTATGTCCTTCTCCTTCTCTCTATTTTCTTCTCTCACTCTTTCTTAGTACCTCTCTCTTTCCCCTCCCCTCTCTTTTCTCTCTCTCTCTCTCTCTCTTTCTGTACAACCCCCTTCTCTCTCCTATCTTCTTCTTTCTCTCTCTCTCGCTTTCTCAGTACCTCTCTACTCCTATATCCTCTCCTTTCTTCTCTGTCTCTCTCACTGTTTCTCGGTATTTTCTCTTCTCTCTCTCTCTCTTTCTCAGAACCTCTCTTTTTCCCCTCTCTTCTGTCTCTTTCTTTTTCTCTCTTTCTTTGTACCCCCCTTTCCTCTCCTTTCTTCTTCTTTCTATCTCTGTCTTGCTTTCTCAGTACTTCTCTCCTCCTATCTTCTCTCCTCTCTTCTCTCTCTGTCTCTCTCTCTTTCTCTGTATTTTCTCCTCTCTCTCTTTCTCAGTACCTCAGTACCTTCCTCTCTTTCTTTCTTTCTTTCTTTCTTTCTTTCTTTCTTTCTTTCTTTCTTTCTTTCCTTTCTTTCTTCTTTCTTTCTTTCTTTCTTTCTTTCTTTCTTTCTTTCTCTCTCTCTCTCTCTCTTCTTTCTTTCTCTTTCTTTCTTTCTCTCTCTCTCTCTTCTTTCTTTCTTTCTTCTTTCTTTCTTTCTTCTTCTTTCTATCTCTGTCTTGCTTTCTCAGTACTTCTCTCCTCCTATCTTCTCTCCTCTCTTCTCTCTCTGTCTCTCTCTCAGTACCTCTTTCTTCTCTCTTCTTTCTTTTCTTTCTTTCTTTCTTTCTTTCTTTCTTTCTTTCTTTCTTTCTTTCTTTCTTTCTTTCTCTCTCTCTCTCTTCTTTCTTTCTCTCTTTCTTTCTCTCTCTCTCTCTCTTTCCCTTTCTCTGTACCCCCCTCTATCTCCTCTCCTCTCTTCTCTCTCTGTCTCTGTCTCTCTCTTTCTTTGTATTTTCTCCTCTGTCTTTCTCAGTACCTCTCTCTTTCTCCTCTACTCTCTCTCTCTTTCTCTGTATACCCCCTCTCTCTCCTCTCTTCTTTCTTTCCGTCTCTCTCTCTCTCTTTCTCTCTCCGCAGAACCATACACCAGGGAAAGGCCCTGTGAGGTCAGGGCGAGCAGGTGTCTGTCTGCACCCTGGAAGGGAACCCTTGACAAAAAAGTCACCCATACCAGCGGGAGGCCAGAGCCGCTGACTCTGCGAATGAATATTACTTAGGCTGCCTCAGACTCTCTAACCCCGCAAAGGCCCTAACCTCACACTCCAGCTAACGCCCTGTACTCTCTGCAGCGAGAACTTTGACAGAGTCCTCCAGCCTCAGGGCAGGTAGGATCCCACGGGAAAACTCCAGCCCCTTCTTAATGCCCAGATCCTTCTGGCTCAAAAGGAAGGGCTCTGGGTTGCTCTTAAATCACCCTACCGCTTAAAGGACGTTTTCTGAACACTGAGACGGAATAAGGAAACAAGTTTGGGGCGGGCACAGTGGCTCACGTCTGTCATCCCAGCACTTTGGGAGGCCGAGGCGGGTGGATCACCTGAGGTCAGGAGTTCAAGACCAGCCCGGCCAACATGGTGAAACTCCATCTCTGCTAAAAATAAAAAATTAGCTGGGCATGGTGGTGGGTGTCTGTCATCCCAGCACTTTGGGAGGCTGAGATGGGTGGATCACATGAGGTCAGGGGTTCAAGACCAGCCTGGCCAACGTGGTGAAATCCCCATCTGTGTTAAAAATAAAAAATTAGCCGGGCGTGGTGGTGGGTGTCTGTCATCCCAGCACTTTGGGAGGCTGAGATGGGTGGATCACATGAGGTCAGGAGTTCGAGACCAGCCTGGCCAACATGGTGAAACCCTGTCTCTATTAAAAACACAAAAATTAGCCGGATGTGATGGCAGGTGCCTGTCATCACAGCTACTGGGGAGGCTGAGCTGGGAGAATCTCTTGAACCCGGGAAGCGGAGGTTGCAGTGAGCCACAATCGCACCAGCCTGGGTGACAGAGTGAGACTCCATCTCAAAAATAAAATAAAGTAAAATAGAATAGAATAGAATAAAATAAAATAAAATAAAATAAAATAAAATAAAATAAATAAAATAATAAAATAAAATAAAATAAATAAAATAAAATAATAAAATAAAATAAAACAAAATAAAATAAAATAATAAAATAAAATAAAATAAAATAATAAAATAAAATAAAACAAAATAAAATAAAATAATAAAATAAAATAAAATAAAATAATAAAATAAAATAAAACAAAATAAAATAAAATAATAAAATAAAATAAAATAAAACAAAATAAAACAAAATAATAAAATAAAATAAAATAAAACAAAATAAAATAAAATAATTAAAATAAAATAATAAAATAAAACAAAATAATAAATGAGTTTGGTTAACCAGGCATTCTGGAGCAGTGGCAGATTGTACTCAGATGGTTCATATTGATTAAAAAAAAACCTTGCTGCGGCGCACACAAAGTCACTTTATAATGTTTGGGGGCACTTGGACTCGCCCGTCGTAAAAAGCTAGTCCTATCGGTAAGAAAAAGGCCTAATTAAGTAGAAACATGGGCTGAATATGTTCCTCATTAACCCTTCTCCTGAACGCCCGGCTGTTTGGACCCCGTTTATTACACCAGGCGCCACGGTGAAGTCTGTTAGCAGCTTCCTCTCCACGCAGCGAAGACGCTTTCAGAGAAATGAGCTTTTCGGGACAGACTTGGGACCTTCCAGGGTCGTGGCGATGGGCCCACCACGTGAGGCACTTGGCAGCTGCGTCCCCAGCTAGGCAAGAAGGTTCCATGGATCCTTGTCTACCCGAGTCTACAAAGCAACGTTTGTCCGCTCAGGTTGGTTTTTGCAAAAGAACTCAGGATGAGGGCCCCCAAGAGAGACCTGGATTTTCTCACAGTTCTGGAAGCCACAAGTCCAGAATCAGGGAGCCGCTGGCATGGCTGGGTTTTGGCGAGAGGGTTCCCTTCCCCCTTCCAGGGTGCAGACACCTGCTTTCCCTGTCTGTCCTCACTGGGCATTTCCCTGATGTATGCTTCTGCAGACAGAGAAAGAGAGACAGAGAAAGACAGAGAGAGGGGGTGGTGAAGAGAGGAGACGAGAGAAGGGGGTACAGAGAAAGAGAAAGACAGAGAGAGAGACAGAGAAGGTCCCTGCTGCCACTTGCTATGGTATGGGGTCTCCCTCTGTTGTGCAGGCTGGACTGCAGTGCTGCGATCACGGCTCACGGCAGCCTCGACCTCCTGGCCTCACGTTTCTACCTCAACCTCTCCAGCAGCTGGGACTCCAGGCAGGCACCACCAGGCCTGGATAATTGTTGTTTTGTTGTGTGTGTGTTTTTTTTTTTTGGAGACAGGGTCTCCCTCTACTGTCCAGGCTGGTCTCGAACTCCTGGCTTCAAGGAATCCTCTCCAGCCTCGAATTCCCAAAGCGTGCTTACAGGCCTGAGCCAGCGCACCCGGCCAGCGTCGTCTTTTTCTTCTGCACTGCCAACGTCCTTATGCTGTTGTTTGGAAACTGGTGGGGTCACGGGCGGTGGTGACATCACTCCCCGGACGATGGAATTGGGGTTCACGGGCACAAAGAGGGTTCTCCCTTGTAGTGGTTCCCGATTGGTCTGCAGCCTTAGCTACGCGGCTGACTTCGGTGAAATAAAAATCACGTTCTCCCTGAGTCTTTGAGAAAAGTCTTGCTTTTAATCCAGCAGCCCCCCCCCCAGCACCCACTGAACTCGGACACAACGGTGGGGCCGTCTGGAAACGATTTTCTGTGGATTTGTCTCGTGTATAAACTAGATCCATTTGGATCACAACATTATGACTTGCCATCCAGTCTATTTTCTATTTTCCGTTTTACGGCTTGTCACATAAGCGCAATAAGCACCCTGGCTCTGCGGCAGGTTCCCGGGAAACGGCTTCAAAGACGGATTAAATGCCTCGGCTGGGTCTCGCGACTTAATCCTCACCAACAGTCATTTACTGAAGACGCGGTATCTTTCGGCCGTATAAGAGCTGATCTTAAATCCATGGATGAACTGCTAACGTGGTCATGGGCTCATCAATGTTTCCCAGGCACGGTTTACGTATTTCTGAAAATAGATCTGCTTGGTGAACACTGAAAAATTCTCCCTGCAGAGAGAGAGACGGGCACTCAGAAGGTGAGGTGAAATCACGCCAGCCTCCTTCTTACCAGCCAAGCGCATATGGCTTTGTACGGAGCCATACATATTATGAATCTGGGGGTGAATTAAAAATTAACTCTTGGCCGGGCACGGTGGCTCACACCTGTCATCCCAACACTTTGGGAGGCCGAGGCCGGCAGATTATCTCAGGTCAGGAGTTCAACACCAGCCTGGCCAACATGGTGAAACCAGTCTCTATTAAAAAATACAAAAATTAGCTGGGTGTGGTGGCGGGCGCCTGTAATCCCAGCTACTCAGGAGGCAGAGGCAAGAGAAACGCTTGAACCCGGGAGGCAGAGGTTGCAGTGAGACAAGATCATGCTGCTACACTCCAGCCTGGGCAACAGGAGTAAAACTCTGTCAAAAGAAGAAAGAAACAAAGAAAAGAAAGAAAGAAAGAGAAAGAAAGAAAGAAAGAAAGAAAGAAAGAAAGAAAGAAAGAAAGAAAGAAAGAAAGAAAGAAAGAAAGAAAGAAAGAAGAGAGAGAGAAGGAGAGAAAGAGAGAAAGAAAGAAAGAAAGAAAGAGAGAAAGAAAGAGAGAGAGAGAGAAGAGAAAGAAAGAAGAAAGAAAGAAGAAAGAAAGAAAGAAAGAGAAATGCAGAATCTGGGATGCTTTCAACAGCCACCACCCTCCCATCACATGGGCTTTTAGATTTCACTCGATATAAGAAATTACACAGAGGCTGGGCATGGTGGCTCACGCCTGTCATCCCAACACTTTGGGAGGCCGAGGCCGGCAGATTATCTCAGGTCAGGAGTTCAACACCAGCCTGGCCAACATGCTGAAACCCGTCTCTATTAAAAATACAAAAATTAGCTGGGTGTGGCGGGCGCCTGTAATCCCAGCTACTCAGGAGGCCGAGGCAGGAGAAATGCTTGAACCCGGGAGGCAGAGGTTGCCGGAGCCAAGATCCTGCCACTACACTGCAGCCTGGGCAACAGGAGTAAAACTCTGTCAAAAAAAAAAAAAAAAAAGAAAAAAAAAGTAACGACTGGGCTGGATGAACAGTGCAGACCGACAAGAAATGCAGAATCTGGGATGCTTTCAACAGCCACCACCCTCCCATCACATGGGCTTTTAGATTTCACTCGATATAAGAAATTACACAGAGGCCGGGCACGGTGGCTCACACCTGTCATCCCAACACTTTGGGAGGCCGAGGCCGGCAGATTATCTCAGGTCAGGAGTTCAACACCAGCCTGGCCAACATGGTGAAACCAGTCTCTATTAAAAAATACAAAAATTAGCTGGGTGTGGTGGCGGGCGCCTGTAATCCCAGCTACTCAGGAGGCAGAGGCAGGAGAAATGCTTGAACCCGGGAGGCAGAGGTTGCAGTGAGACAAGATCATGCTGCTGCACTCCAGCCTGGGCAACAGGAGTAAAACTCTGTCAAAAGAAGAAAGAAAGAAAGAAAAGAAAGAAAGAAAGAAAGAAAGAAAGAAAGAAAGAAAGAAAGAAAGAAAGAAAGAAAGAAAGAAAGAAAGAAAGAAAGAAAGAAAGAAAGAGAGAGAGAGAGAAGGAGAGAAAGAGAGAAAGAAAGAAAGAAAGAAAGAGAAAGAAAGAAAGAGAGAGAGAGAAAGAGAAAGAGAGAGAAAGAAAGAAGAAAGAAAGAAGAAAGAAAGAAAGAAAGAAAGAAAAGAAAAGTAACGACTGGGCTGGATGAACAGTGCAGACCGACAAGAAATGCAGAATCTGGGATGCTTTCAACAGCCACCACCCTCCCATCACATGGGCTTTTAGATTTCACTCGATATAAGAAATTACACAGAGGCTGGGCATGGTGGCTCACGCCTGTCATCCCAACACTTTGGGAGGCCGAGGCCGGCAGATTATCTCAGGTCAGGAGTTCAACACCAGCCTGGCCAACATGCTGAAACCCCGTCTCTATTAAAAAATACAAAAATTAGCTGGGTGTGGCGGCGGGCGCCTGTAATCCCAGCTACTCAGGAGGCCGAGGCAGGAGAATCGCTTCAACCCAGGAGGCAGAGGTTGCCGTGAGAGCCAAGATCCTGCCACTACACTGCAGCCTGGGCAACAGGAGTAAAACTCTGTCAAAAAAAAAAAGAAAAAAAAAAAGTAACTACTGGGCTGGATAAACGGTGCAGTCCGACAAGAAATGCAGAATCTGGGAAGCTTTCAACAGCCACCACCCTCCCATCACATGGGCTTTTAGATTTCATTTGATATAAGAAATTACACAGAGGCCGGGCGCCGTGGTTCATGCTTGTAATTCCAGCATTTGGGGAGGCTGCGGTGGGTGGATCACCTGAGGTCAGGAGTTCGAGACCAGCCTGGCCAACATGGTGAAACCCCGTCTCTACTAAAAATACAAAAACTAGCCGGGCGTGGTGGTGGGCGCCTGTAGTCCCAGCTACTCAGGAGGCTGAGGCAGGAGAATCACCTGGACCCAGCAGGCAGACGCTGCAGTGAGCCGAGATCACACTGCTGCACTGTAGCCTGGGTGACAGAGAGAGATTCTATCTCAAAAAAATAATAAAAGAGAAAGAGAGAAAGAGGAGAGAGAGAGAGAGAGAGAAAGGAAGAAAGGAAGGAAGGAAGGGGGGAAGGAGAGAAGGAAGGAAGGAAAGAAAGAAAGAGAAAGAAACAAAATAAGAAAGAAAGAAAAGAAGGAAGGAAAGAAAGAACAGAAAGAAAGAAAGAAAGAAAGAGAAAGAAAGAAAGAAAGAAAGGAAGGAGGAAAGGAGGGAAGGAAGGAAGGAAAGAAAGAAAGAGAAAGAAACAAAATAAGAAAGAAAGAAAAGAAGGAAGGAAAGAAAGAAAGGAAGGAAGGAAGGAAGGAACACAGAGCAGACTAGGGGAAACGCTCATTGCATTTTTAGCAAATTTTGTGTTGCATTAGTGGTGTTGTGGGTTTTGTGAGAAAATATGCTTAATTGGGTCCTTGTACCATGGAGCACCAACCAAGTCCACTCTGCCCTTTCTTTTTTTTCCTTGTTTTGAAACGGAGTCTCACTCTGTCGCCCAGGCCGGAGTGCAGTGGCGTGATCTCAGCTCATTGCAACCTCTGCCTCCCGGGTCCAGGTGATCCTCCACAGACATCATCAGGTGATGTCTCCCCGATCCTCAGCCTCCTGAGTAGCAGGGATAACAGGCTCGCACCCCCACATCCAGCTAATTTTTGTAATTTTAGTAGAGTCGGGGTTTTGTGCCACCTTGGCCAGGCTGCGAACTCCTGACCTCAAGTGATCCACCTGCCTCGGCCGCCCAGAGTGCTGGGTTAACAGGCGTGAGCCGCTGCACCCAGTTGATTAGGGCCTTTTATATGACCAGTGCCACGTATAAATACTGCAGAACCCACTGAAAGAAGTTAAATAATGCTGGGTGCTAAGGAATTTCTCTCTCAATCCTGCTTTTTTTTTTTTTTTAGATGGAGTCTCACTCTGTCACCCAGGCTGGAGTGTAGTGGCACAATCTCAGCTGAAGACAATCTCCGCCTCCTGAGTTCAAGCGATTCTCCTGCCTCAGTCTCCCAAGTAGCTGGGATGACAGACACGCACCCCCACACTTGACTAATTTTTGTAATTTTAGTAGAGTCGGGGTTTTGTGCCACCTTGGCCAGGCTGGTCTCGAACTCCTGACCTCAAGTGATCCACCTGCCTCAGCCGCCCAGAGTGCTGGGTTAACAGGCGTGAGCCACTGCACCCAGTTGATTAGGGCCTTTTATATGACCAGTGCCTCTTAGAAATACTGCAGAACCCACTGAAAGAAGTTAAATAATGCTGGGTGCCAAGGAATTTCTCTCTCAACCCTGCTTTTATTTTTTTTATTTTTATTTATTTATTTTTTGAGACGGAGTCTCACTCTGTCACCCAGGCTGGAGTGCAGTGGCCAGATCTCAGCTGACTGCAAGGTCCGCCTCCCGGGTTTACGCCATTCTCCTGCCTCAGCCTCCCGAGTAGCTGGGACTACAGGCGCCCGTCACCTCGCCCAGTTAATTGTTTTGTATTTTTAGTAGAGACGGGGTTTCACCGTGTTAGCCAGGCTGGTCTGGATCTCCTGACCTCGTGATCTGCCCGCCTTGGCCTCCCAAAGAGCTGGGATTCTTTCTTTGAGATGGAGTCTCGCTCTGTTCCCGGCTACATTTTTTTGTATATTTAGTAGAGAAGAGGTTTCACCATGTTGGCCATGCTGGTCTTTTTTCTTTCTTTCTTTCTTTGAGACGGGGTCTCGCTCTGTTGCCCAGGCTGGAGTGCAGTGGTGTGATCACAGCTCATTGCGGCCTCCAACTCCTGGGGGTCAAGCAATCCTCCTGCCTCAGCCTACTGAGTACCTGGGACTACGTGTGTGTGTGTGTGTGTGTGTGTGTGTGTGTGTTTAGAGACAGGCTCTCACTATGTTGCTCAGACTGGCCTCAAGCAATCCTCAGTCCTTGGCCTCCCCAAGTGTTGCGATTCCAGGCAGGCGTGAGCCACCACACCCGGTCCCTAAGGCCAAAAAACAAACTCTCCAAATCCCAGGCAAGAAACACCAGCTTTCACAGAGAGAGACGAGAGGACGACGTCACAGCACCCACGTCCGTAAGGTACATAGACACACCCACGTATGTGTACTGGACGGTGGAAAATGGTGACATAACGAAGGCTAGATGTACCCACGCTTACAATTAAATATGATTACATAATTAAGACTGGATGAGGGAACACGAGGAAATTAATTTTCTCAAACACTCCTAAAACAGAAAACAGCCTCAGCTTTCGTTTTGTTTTGTTTTGATTTTCAATCGCATTATTGGCCGGGCGCAGTGGCTCACGCCTGTCATCCGTGCACTTTGGGAGGCCGAGGCAGGTGCATCACCTGAGGTCAGGAGATCGAGACCAGCCTGGCCAACACGGTGAAACCCCGTCTCTACTAAAAATGCAAAAATGAGTTGGGTGTGGTGGCAGGTGCCTGTCACCTCAGCTACTTGGGAGGCTGAGGCAGGAGAATCGTTTGAACCCAGGAGGTAGAGGTTGCCATGAGCCAAGATCCCACCACCGCACTCCAGCCTGGGCGACAGAGGAGACTCCATCGCAAGAAGAAGAAAAAAATCGTGTTATTAATGACCAGCTTCACCACGTACACTTCTAAAACCCATTAATGCACGCCCCTTTTCCAAACAAAAACGGGAGGCATGGGGGCCCGGGAAGAAGATTTAAATAATTCAGTCCAAAAACAAATTAAGTACGGTGAGAGTTCCTTAAATCGCACTCACGCCTCGTTACTTTCATGATTATTTGTAATCCTCCACTGCAGAGGACGGTCACAGGGTAATTGCTCCTCCATCAGCTTCAGAATCGCTCCCGTCTAAAAGCCTCTGCTCTTCACGTGGGGAGAATGTGATGGGGTTTTTCTATTTTATGATAATGGGTCTTCTGCAAAGCATTGGTCATAAAACGGTAATCTCCAACATAAAAGGAATTAGCGTTAACTCCTTCAGGCCTGGAGGCGTAGGGGCTGCCATGGACTTGTGAAATGTGGCTTGACTTAAGCAAATTCTATTAAGAAATGTTGTTAAAGAATGGATAAGGTGGCCGGGTGCGGTGGCTCAAGCCTGTTGTCCCAGCACTTTGGGAGGCCGAGGCAGGTGCATCACCTGAGCTCAGGAGTTCGAGACCAGCCCGGGCCAACATGGTGAAACCCCGTCTCTACTGAAAATACAAAAATTAGCCGGGCGTGGTGATGGGCACCTGTCATCCCAGCTACTGGGGAGGCTGAGGCAGGAGAATGGCTTGAACCCGGGAGGCAGAGGTTGTAATGAGCCGAGATTGGGCCCAGGCTGGAGATCAGAGCAAGACTCCATCTCAAAAAAAACAAAACTATATACAGCTGATCGTTGAACTACACTACAAAAATATGAAAGGCCATAAAATCGTTCCTTCCAAAAATGGTTAATTTTATGTTATGTGAAGCTCTCCTCTGTGCATTTTTTAGATAGAAAAATATATAAAATAATATATAATAATATAATCTATACTATGCTTATTATAAAATTATATTATGATTAATATATCATATATTTATGTTATATATTATATATTTATTATATTAATCATTATATCATTAATAATTACTTGATATCAATAATTAATATTATTGCATAGTATTACATTATATGTTGATATATAATATGTTATACTAAATATTATTTAATATTATCTAAATTATATATTAAAAATATAATTCATACATATTTATATAACATATAATATAAATATATATTGTATATTTATATGTTATATATTATAAAATAATACATAATTATATCTTATAAAATAATACATAATTATATATTATAAAATAATGCATAAATATATATTATAAAATAATACATATACAATAAAATAATACATAAATATATATTATAAAATAATGCATAAATATATTATAAAATAATACATAAATATATAAGATAATACATAAATATATATTATAAGATAATACATAAATATATATTATAAAATTATATATATATATTTGTCTCAGGTGTCATTTTAAAGAGATACTTGAGAAAAATCAATAAATATAACAAGGTGACCTTGTATCAGCTCTGGCTCAAACAAACCAGCTGTATAAATTCATCTTTGACATTCTAAAGCAAAACTGGGGCCGGGCGCAGTGGCTCACGCCTGTCATCCCAGCACTCTGGGAGGCTGAGGTGGGTGGATCACCTGAGATTAGGAGCTCAAGACCATCCTGGCCACCACGGTGAAATCCCACGTCTACTAAAAATACCAAAATTAGCTGGGCGTGGTGGTACACGCCTGTGATCCCAGGTACTCAGGAGGCTGAGGCAGGAGAATCACTTGAACCCAGCAGGAGGAGGTTGCAGTGAGCCAAGATCATGCCACTGCACTCCAGCCTGGGCAACAGGAACAAAACTCCTTCTTGAAAGAAACAAAGAAAAAGAAAGAAGGAAAGAAAGAAAGAAAGAAAGAAAGAAAGAAAGAAAGAAAGAAAGAAAGAAAGAAAGAAAGAAAGAAAGAAAGAAAGAAAGAAAGAAAGAAAGAAAGAAAGAAAGAAAGAAGAAAGGAAGGAAGGAAGGAAGGAAGGAAGGAAGGAAGGAAGGAAGGAAGGAAGGAAGGAAGAAAAGAAAGAAAGGGAGAGATGATAGAAAGATTAAACAGATTTGCTGGGCATGGTGACTTACGCCTATAATCCCAGCACTTTGGGAGGCTGAGGTGGGTGGATCACCTGAGGTCAGGAGTTCAAGACCAGCCTGGCCAACAGGCCAGGGACCCCCGAAACTCAGGTTTCAGAGACTCCAAAACCCAGTCTCTAGTAAAAATACAAAAATTAACCAGATGTGATGGTGCACGCCTATAGTCCCATCTACTCGGGAGGCTGAGGCAGGAGAATCGCTTGAACCCAGGAGGTGGAGGTTGCAGTGAGCTGAGATCGCACCATTGCACTCCAGCCTGGTCAACAAGAACAAAACTCCGTCTCAAAATAAATAAACAAATTAATTAATGAGAGAGAGAGAGAGGATAGAAAGATTAAACAGATTGGCTGGGTGTGGTGGCTCACGCCTGTCATCCCAGCACTTTGGGAGGCTGCAGCAGGTGGACCATCTGAGGCCAGGAGTTCGAGACCAGCCAGAGACTCCAAAACCCAGTCTCTAGTAAAATACAAAAATTAACCAGATGTGATGGTGCACGCCTATAGTCCCATCTACTCGGGAGGCTGAGGCAGGAGAATCGCTTGAACCCAGGAGGTGGAGGTTGCAGTGAGCTGAGATCGCACCATTGCACTCCAGCCTGGTCAACAAGAATAAAACTCTGTCTCAAAATAAATAAACAAATTAATTAATGAGAGAGAGAGAGAGGATAGAAAGATTAAACAGATTGGCTGGGTGTGGTGGCTCACGCCTGTCATCCCAGCACTTTGGGAGGCTGCAGCAGGTGGACCATCTGAGGCCAGGAGTTCGAGACCAGCCTGGCCAACATGGCAAAACCCCGACTCTAGTAAAAATACAAAAATTAGCCGGGCGTGATGGTACACGCCTATAGTCCCAGCTACATAAGAGGCTGAGGCAGGAGAATCGCTTGAACCCGGGAGGCGGAGGTTGCAGTGAGCTGAGATCGCACCACTGCACTCCAGCCTGGTCAACAAGAGTAAAACTCTGTCTCAAAATAAATTAATTAATTAATAAGAGAGAGAGAGAGGATAGAAAGATTAAACAGATTGGCTGGGTGTGGTGGCTCACGCCTGTCATCCCAGCACTTTGGGAGGCTGCAGCAGGTGGACCATCTGAGGCCAGGAGTTCGAGACCAGCCTGGCCAACATGGCAAAACCCGACTCTAGTAAAATACAAAAATTAGCCGGGCGTGGTGGTGCATGCCTGTCATCTCAGTTGCTCGGGAGGTTGAGGCAGGAGAATTGCTTGAACCCTGGAGGCGGAGGTTGCAGTGAGCTGAGATCGCACCACTGCACTCCAGCCTGGTCAACAAGAGTAAAACTCTGTCTCAAAATAAATTAATTAATTAATAAGAGAGAGAGAGAGAGAGAGGATAGAAAGATTAAACAGATTGGCCGGGCGCGGTGGCTCACGCCTGTCATCCCAGCACTTTGGGAGGCCGAGGCGGGCGGATCACGAGGTCATGAGTTCGAGACCAGCCTGGCCAACATGGCAAAACCCCGTCTCTACTAAAAACACAAAAATTAGCCGGGCGTGGTGGTGCATGCCTGTCATCTCAGTTGCTCGGGAGGTTGAGGCAGGAGAATTGCTTGAACCCTGGAGGCGGAGGTTGCCGTGAGCCGAGATCGCACCACCGCACCCCAGCCTGGGCCTCGAGTGAAACTTTTTTCTGAAAACCAAACCAAAAAAAAAAAAAACCCAAAAAACCCAAGGAGATGTAGGAATCTGTGCACCATCTGTCAGTGAGAGCCATTCCACAGGACCCTGGCACGTTCTGACGTTTTATATCCCAGACACGAGTCCATAGATCATGGGTACCTCGTGCTTTTCCCCGTCTCATTACGGGAATTTATTTCCTCGCTTTGTAGTCGGTGGAGCCTGCGTCCTAATTGTTTCTTCCATGTGTTGTAAATCTGTCTGCCAATCAGCGGAACATGAGGCAGGGAGCTGGTAATTTCCTCTCCTACCGCCGGGGCCGAGTGTTGACATAAAACGAAACGTGTTTGCACCCCTCCCGGTTCCCTCACGCCAGAGACTCCTTCCATTCATCTGCTGCAGGAATTTTTAATATTCGGGCCATACCCTCGGCATGAGGTCATCCTGGGCTTTAATTGGAACAGGGATCCTCGGGGCCTGACCGGCTGCCTCATATACACCTGGCTCCAGGCCACGGCCAGCCTCTGACTCCCAGACTTTCATTCCATCACGGCTCATCTGATTTGCTGCAATCTTTTGTAGTGAGTTCACAAACGTATGCTGAGGTTTCCAGTGAGATGGGGCAGCCGGGAGCGGCGTCTGGGATGCCACAGCAAACCGGCCCCCGTTGGGCCAATTTGTCCTGTCTCTGTAGCATCTCTTGGTTCCAGGAGATCGGACTTGGTCTGGGTCGCCCAAATCCGTCTGCACCCCAACCTCCACTGTCTGAGCTTACCTCCCCAGGTACAAGAGATACAAGAGGACCCTGCAGATATCGGCCACCTGCTTTTCCCTCCCTCAGGTACCGGGCAAACTCTGCCAGGAGTATATACATTGTGTGGAATTTCTTAATTGGAACAACGTTGAAACGCATGGGGGAAATGATTTGTTTCCAACTTGGGGGACATGATGAGAGTTTCTTTTTTCTTTTTTTTTTTTTTTTACAAATCGCTCCAGTTAACTAATAAAAGTAGAGCATGCATACCCAAGTAGACTTGAATTCGAGGTAAACAGCAGAACAGATGCACGCTGAGGTACATCGGAGTTGGAGATAAACAGCAGAACAGAGACAAGCTCAGATACACTTGAATTCTACGTAAACAGCAGCCCAGGTACACTTGAATTCTACATAAACAGCAGCCCAGGTACACTTGAATTCTACGTAAACAGCAGCCCAGGTACACTTGAATTCTACATAAACAGCAGCTCAGGTACACTTGAATTCTATATAAACAGCAGCTCAGGTACACTTGAATTCTACATAAACAGCAGCTCAGGTACACTTGAATTCTACGTAAACAGCAGCCCAGATACACTTGAATTTGAGATAAACAGCAGAATAGATGTGTGCTCAGGTACACTTGAATTCTACATAAACAGCAGCCCAGGGACACTTGAATTCTACATAACAGCAGCTCAGGGACACTTGAATTCTACGTAAACAACAGCTCAGATACACTTGAATTCTACATAACAGCAGCCCCGGTACACTTGAATTCTACGTAAACAGCAGCCCAGGTACACTTGAATTCTATGTAAACAGCAGCTCAGGTACACTTGAATTCTACATAAACAGCAGCCCAGGTACACTTGAATTCTACATAAACAGCAGCTCAGATACACTTGAATTCTACATAAACAGCAGCTCAGATACACTTGAATTCTATGTAAACAGCAGCCCCGTACACTTGAATTCTACATAAACAGCAGCCCAGATACACTTGAATTCTACATAACAGCAGCCCCGGTACACTTGAATTCTACGTAAACAGCAGCCCAGGTACACTTGAATTCTACGTAACAGCAGCTCAGGGACACTTGAATTCTACGTAAACAGCAGCTCAGGTACACTTGAATTCTACGTAAACAGCAGCTCAGGTACACTTGAATTCTACATAAACAGCAGCCCAGGTACACTTGAATTCTACATAACAGCAGCTCAGGTACACTTGAATTCTACATAACAGCAGCTCAGGTACACTTGAATTCTATGTAAACAGCAGCTCAGGTGCACTTTAATTCTACATAAACAGCAGCCCAGGTACACTTGAATTCTACATAACAGCAGCCCAGGTACACTTGAATTCTACATAAACAGCAGCCCAGGTACACTTGAATTCTACATAACAGCAGCCCCGGTACACTTGAATTCTACGTAAACAGCAGCCCAGGTACACTTGAATTCTACGTAACAGCAGCTCAGGGACACTTGAATTCTACGTAAACAGCAGCTCAGGTACACTTGAATTCTACGTAACAGCAGCCCCGGTACACTTGAATTCTACGTAAACAGCAGCCCAGGTACACTTGAATTCTACGTAAACAGCAGCTCAGGTACACTTGAATTCTACATAACAGCAGCCCCGGTACACTTGAATTCTACGTAAACAGCAGCTCAGGTACACTTGAATTCTATATAAACAGCAGCTCAGGTACACTTGAATTCTACGTAAACAGCAGCCCAGGGACACTTGAATTCAAGGCAAACAGCAATATCGCATGGGACATACTTCCACCAAAAATGCCGACACTGTTTATGTGAATAAGCGTGGGAGAAATGAAAGTACCACATGCCCAACAACCGTTTGTCTCCATTTCCTTACGGTCGTGAAGCCTCCTGCTCATTTGGGAATTCTCTCTCCCTGAGATTGGCCTGTGGACCTCCAGCATCCCAGGGCGGCTCGAGGACCCTAAAACCCGTAGCACAATCTATGACACGCAGGCTGGGAGGATTCGCCTCCACCAGGCTGCTGTGGACGCCCACGCCAGGAGAAATTAAACTTCGTAATACGGTGGAGATCCATGAATGGGCTCTTTTCTCTGGTACGTGTCAGTGAACTCAGTGTGCCTGTGTCATGCTGGTTTGCCTCCCTGCAACAAAACAGACCATCCGGACACCTGTCTGGTTTCCTTCGACTATTCCCCCACGTTACCACGCCATTTGCAGGCAGGAACTCAGTGCCTGAGGTCAAAATAGAGAGACCTCTGACATCCCATGGCTGTACCTGCAAGTAACCCTTCCTTGGCAGTTGGTGAAGTCACACCTGTACACAGCTGTCCGTCATCTTACAGTGGCATAAGCATAGAACAGATTTTTTCTTTTTCTTTTTGTTTTTTGGCATATGTATTATAGCACCTGCTGGCTTTATTTCCCTCCCTTATATCATAACATTGCTTGTTGGTCCGTGTCCACGGAACGTGGCTTGTTGGTTTGTGTCAATGGAACGTGGCTTGTTGGTTTGTGTCAATGGAGCGTGGCTTGTTGGTTTGTGTCAATGGAACGTGGCTTGTTGGTTTGTGTCGACGGAACGTTGCTTCTTGGTTTGTGTTGATGGAACGTTGCTTCTTGGTTTGTATCCACGGAACGTGGCTTGTTGGTTTGCGTCCACGGAACATGGCTGGTTGGTTTGCGTCGACGGAACATGGCTTGTTGGTTTATGTCAACGGAACATTGCTTGTTGGTTTGTATCAACAGATTTGCATCTTCTGCCCGGCACACACACACACACACACACACACACACACACACACACACATGTCCACCCCACTCTCCCCACTAGCGCACACACAAGAGGTATGTCCAGCACGTGATTCTCATATGCCTGATTTCACAGGGGGGCTGGAGGCAAACCTTGCAGCCTCCAGCCTGTACAGACGGAATCGTGACAAATTGTATAAATATGTGCAAATTGTCCAAATCATGTCATGTGCCCCGGCCTCCTCCCCAAGCGGGCAGAACGCTTCAGCGGAAGGTCAGGGCAGGGCTTGGTCTGAATTCAATTGAGGTAATTACGTTCAATTTGCTTAAATTTATCACGGAGAAAAGCCCATCTGTTGATCTCAATCGTATTAAGAAGTTTATTTTCCACCGGGACCGGACTCCACGGCCTCACGGAAAGGAAACCCCTCTAGGGAAATGTCCTTCTCTCTCCTGCTTGATTCCAGGTCCTGTCGGCAACCCCGGGAATGTCGTGGTGGGCCCCCCCCCCCACCCCAAGACATATCTTCTGACTCTCCCTAACCACCTGCAGGGCCCGGAATTACCCCCAGAGAAGCATGAGGATTTCCGTGCTTAGGGAATAGTTGGCCAGCTCTTTGCAGGTGCGGTTTGGTGATGCCGGTGAGTGAACAGACCCTGAGGGTTTCACCTGGAAAGGTCGTTCTGTGGTTTCTCTACCATGATTCAACAGCTGAGGATGGGCTTGGGCACAGACAACCTGAACAGTAAAGGGACACATGAGAGCCGGATCACGGCTCTGCCCCAGACACCCACCCCGCAACCCCGTGAGCCCCCAAAGTCAGCTCTACCAGAGACTCTCCTCATTTCTGAGAAGACAGAACCCGGGCCCATGCATCTTGAGGTTGCCTCTGGCATGCTGGCCTCATGAGGGTTAGGGTCCCCTGAATGGCCCATGCTCTCTTGTGACAGTGACAACTGTCGGTGAAGGAGAAGGACCAGGCTGACTTGCACCCTGAGTGCCCCAAGGATGGAGGGGGTCCCCCGGAGCAGGTACCATGCCTCCCTCTTTGCAGACAAGGAGGGGGCGGCTCTGAGACCCACAGGGAGGTACAAGTGAATGTGTGTGTGAGGCAGAACCGAACCTCCCCAGGAAGGGAGGGAAAAGCAGGTGGCCGATATCTGCAGGGTCCTCTTGTACCTGAAACTCCAACACTTAAGACTATTTTCAGAATCATAGCAGCAGCAGATACAAAAGAGGCATGAGGGTGATGTCTTACAAAACAGCAGAAAATATCTTAGGCAGACTGGTGAGTTTCTATCTATCTATTACCCATCTATCATCTATCGACCTATGGATCTATTTATTTATAATCTATCTAACATCTCTCATCTATCTATCAATCATCTATCATCCACTATATATCCCTCGTCTATCTATCATCCATCCATCTATCCATCTATCTATATATATATTTATCTATGGAATCTATAATCTATATATCAATTATCTATCTATCATCTATCCCTGTAGCTACTTATCCACCTACCTACGTACTGATCTATCTATCTATTCATCTGTCTATCCATCTAATGTATTATCTATCTATTGAATCGATAATCTGTGTATCAATTATCTACCTATCATCTGCCTAGCTAGCTAGCTGTCTATCTACCTATCGTCTCTCTACTATCTATCCATAATCTATTATCCATTATATCCATAATCTATTATCCATCCATCTATCCATCTATCTCTATATGTATTTATCTATCGAATCTATAATCTATGTATCAATTATCTATCATCTATCCCTGTAGCTATCAGTCTATCTACCTATCTATTCATCTATCCATGTAATGCATTATCTATCTATTCCTCTATCCATCTAATGTATTATCTATTCTCTACTGAATCTGTAATCTGTGTATCAATTATCTACCTATCATCTATCTCTAGCTAGCTAGTTGTCTATCTACCTGTCATCTCTCTACTATCTATCCATAATCTATTATCCATTATATCCATAATCTATTATCCATCCATCTATCCATCTATCTCTATATGTATTTATCTATCGAATCTATAATCTATGTATCAATTATCTATCATCTATCCCTGTAGCTATCAGTCTATCTACCTATCTATTCATCTATCCATGTAATGCATTATCTATCTATTCATCTATCCATCTAATGTATTATCTATCTATTGAATCGATAATCTGTGTATCAATTATCTACCTATCATCTGCCTAGCTAGCTAGCTGTCTATCTATCATCTCTCTACTATCTATCCATAATCTATTATCCATTATATCCATAATCTATTATCCATCCATCTATCCATCTATCTCTATATGTATTTATCTATCGAATCTATAATCTATGTATCAATTATCTATCTATCATCTATCCCTGTAGCTATCAGTCTATCTACCTATCTATTCATCTATCCATGTAATGCATTATCTATCTATTCCTCTATCCATCTAATGTATTATCTATTTCTCTACTGAATCTGTAATCTATGTATCAATTATCTACCTATCATCTATCTCTCTAGCTAGCTAGTTGTCTATCTACCTGTCATCTCTCTACTATCATCTACTATATATCCATCATCTATTATCCATCCATCTATCCATCTATCTATATATGTATTTATCTATCGAATCTATAATCTATGTACCAATTATCTATCTGCCTATCATCTATCTCTGTATCTATTTATCTATCTATCTATCTAGCTGTCTACCACCTATGCATCTATGCAGTTATCTCTCTATATATCTGTCATATATTTATCTATTTCTATCATTTATGTAATCGAACTCATCTATTCCTATGTATTAATGTATTTGTTATCTATCATTTATTTACCTATGTCATTTCTTTAATGGCTCTAATTTATCTCTTTTCTATTAATTATATATCTACAATCTATCTTGTTCTAACCGTTATCTATTTCTATCACGTGTTTAAACTATCTAATTTCTTTCCATCTGTAATATAATGTGTCTATCGTCTATCTATATATCTTTTTTTTTTTTTTTGAGACAAAGTCTTATTCTGTCACCCAAGCTGGAGTGCAGTGGCACGATCTCATCTCACTGCAACCTCCACGTCCAGGGTTCAAGCGATTCTCTTGCTTCAGCCTCCCGAGTAGCTGGGACTACAGGCCCAGGCAATTTTTTACAGACCACCGCGCCCAGCCAATTTTGGTATTTTTAGTAGGGACCGGTTTTCATCATGTTGGCCAGGCTGGTCTCGACCTCCTGACCTCAGGTGATCTGCCCGCCTCGGCCTCCCAAAGTGCTGGGATTACCAGTGTGAAGCACTATGCTCAGTCTACCTATATACCTTTTGATCTCTCTCTCCACACACACGCGCACACATAATGGTTTTTGTAAGCGTCTGGAGAATACGTCTAATCATCTCCTCTCCCATTTCAATTTGGGATCCAATTTACCCCCACAGTCAACACTATCCAGTCAGCGATAGTCACTTAAACACTTCAGACCTCTTGGAATGTCTGTTTTTCTAGGCCGAGATCTAAAACCCTGGAGGTCAGATTTTCCAGATCTATTGCTTTGCCGACTGGTGTGAAAATGTCATTTGATGACAAGGCCGACCCAGGTGGCCTCCATCTTAACATCAAACGCCGCGTACATGCTTCAGGCTCTACGCGGTGCTATTTTTTTTTTCCCTCCCGGAAAGGTCAGATAGAGTCACTCCTAAAATGCACTTGTATATTTTTCATTGTTTGGACAAGAAATTGGGAACAGGTTCAGGCTGCTCCAGAAAAATGTGTAAGTTTATTTTTGAACAGAGGTTTATTTAAAAAAAAAAAAAAAAGAGGAAAAGTCGTGCAAGGTTTATTAAAAGAAAAAAACAAACAAGGAAAAAGAGGTTTATTTAAAAAGAAAGCAAGGAAGAGTCGTGCAAAGTTTATTTTTTAAAAAAAGGGAAAAAAGAGGTTTATTTAAAAAAAAACAAGGAAAAGTCATGCAAGGTTTATTAGAAAAAAACAAGGGAAAAAAGAGGTTTATTTAAAAAAAAAAACAAGGAAAAGTCGTGCAAGGTTTATTAGAAAAAAACAAGGGAAAAAAGAGGTTTATTTAAAAAAAAAAAACAAGGAAAAGTCGTGCAAGGTTTATTTAAAAAAACAAGGGGAAAAAAGAGGTTTATTTTTTTAAAAAAGGAAAAATCGTGCAAGTTTTAATAAAAAAAAAACGGGAAGAAAAGAGGTTTATTAAAAAAAAAAAACAAAAAAACAAGGAAAAGTCTGCCACGCAGCACCTGGTGGGCGCTGCTGTTGCAAAGTGGACACTTAGCACCTTGATCTTGTCTCCTGTCAGCTGCAGATGTGTGAAAGCGGCTGAGATGGTTTCTTTTAGAAGTGCATTAAAAAGGACTGTAAAAGCACTTGTCCTAACGGTGCCGATTTGTCCATCTGGACCCCCAGGCAAAACCCACTGTGGGACGGTGACTCACACACATCCCTCATGGGCGGCCCCCAGCCTGCAATCCACACACTCCCGTCTGAAGTTAACTGGGATGCTGGTTTCCCGCAGGCACCTGCCAGGGAGAAAAACCCAAGATGCTGCTCATGGATTCCCCCATGGAGTCACTTAAGAAAAGCAAAGGGGCCGGGCGCGGTGGCTCACGCCTGTCACCCCAGCACTTTGGGAGATCGAGGTGGGCGGATCATGAGGTCAGGAGTTTGAGACCAGCCTGGCCAACATGGTGAAACCCTGTCTCTGTTAAAAATACAAAAATTAGCCAGGTGTGGTGGCAGGTGCCTGTAATCCCAGCTACTCGGGAGGCTGAGGCAGAAGAATTGTTTCAACCCTGAAGGTGGAGGTTGCAATGAGCCAAGATCATGCCAGTGCACTTCAGCCCGGGCGACAGAGCAAGACTCCATCTCGAGAAAAAGAAAGGAAGGAAGGAAGGAAGAAGGAAGGAAGGAAGGAAGGAAGGAAGGAAGGAAGGAAGGAAGGAAGGAAAAGAAAGAAAGAAAGAAAGAAAGAAAGAAAGAAAGAAAGAAAGAAAGAAAGAAAGAAAGAAAGGAAGGAAGGAAGGAAGGAAGGAAGGAAGGAAGGAAGGAAGGAAGGAAGGAAGGAAAAGAAAGAAAGAAAGAAAGAAAGAAAGAAAGAAAGAAAGAAAGAAAGAAAGGAAGGAAGGAAGGAAGGAAGGAAGGAAGGGGCTTCCTGTAGCATTCAGTTCCCTTGGTCTTCCACCTTTACCATGTAAGGACAAGGTGTTTCTTCCTTCTGGAAGATTCAGCAGGAAGGCGCCATCTTGAAGGCAGAGAACAGCCCTCATCAGATATGGAATCTTCTGGTGCCTTGGTCTTCATGTAAGGAAAAGGCATTTCTTCCTTCTGGAAGATTCAGTAGGAAGGCGCCATCTTGGAGGCAGAGAACAGCCCTCATCAGATGTGGAATCTTCTGGTGCCTTGGCCTTCATGTAAGGAAAAGGCATTTCTTCCTTCTGGAAGATTCAGTAGGAAGGCGCCATCTTGGAGGCAGAGAACAGCCCTCATCAGATGTGGAATCTTCTGGTGCCTCCATCTTGGACTTCTCAGCATCCAGAACCAGGAGTAAGTAATTCTCTGCTCTTTATAAACCACACAGTCTCAGGGATTCTGTTCTACCAGTGCAAACAAATCCAGGCAGATGTAGAAACATGATTTACGTGGACTCAATGGCTAATAGAGATGACGTTTACCTGGAAACTCCACAGATGGGACCTTGACTAGCTAAGTCTAGGCAGACTGGAGAGTTTCTATCTGTCTGTTACCCATCTATCATCTATCGATCTATTGATCTATCTGTCTAACATCTATCATCTATCTATAGATTCATCATCTATCATCTACCTGTCAATCGTCTATCAATGATCTATGTATCTATCCGTCTATCTATTGATCTATCTATGCATGTGTGTGTCTATCCGTTCATCCATCTAATGTATTATCTATGTATTTATCTATTGAATCTATAATCTACATATCAATTATCTATCTATCCACCTACCTATCTATTGATATATCTATCTATCCATTTATCCATCCATCTAATGTATTCTCTATGTATTTATCTATGAATCTATAATCTATGTATCAATTATCTATCTATCCACCTACCTATTGATATATCTATCTATCCATTCATCCATCCATCTATCCATCCATCTATCTAATGTATTCTCTATCTATATATTTATCTATGAATCTATAATCTATGTATCAATGATCAACCTGTTTATTGATATGTCTATCCATTCATCCATCTATCTAATGTATTTATGTATAGAATCTATAATCTGTGTATCAATTATCTATCCACCTATGTATTGCTCTATCCATTCATTCATCTATCTATTCATCCATCTATCTAATGTATCCTGTATTTAGCTACTGAATCTATAATCTGTGTATCAATTATCCATCTCTCTATCCACCTATCTATCTATTGATCTATCTATCTATGCATTCATCTATCTAATGTATTCTCTATGTATTTATCTATTGATTCTATTATCTATGTATCAATTATCGATCTGTCATCTATCTATCTGTCTAGCCAGCTGTCTATCTATCTGCCTATCCTCTCTCTACTACCAGGCATTCATCGGTGGGTCTTGCTCCTCTTATGGGGTAAGTATCGTCACAGCTTAGACTCTCACGTCTTCACCAGCACCTCCTCTCTGTGCTATATAATTAGTTCCAAGGGTCTTAATTAGGCAACTATGTAACCCAGCTCTGCTTATTACAAAAGTTGAATCTCCAAGGAAAGGTTCTTAGCCTCCATGGAGATCCTGAGAGTCTCCGCTTGGCTGTTCCCCACTTCCATGTCAACCTGGATCTTGGGGCAACCCCTTCTCCATCTGACATCTTGCCTCCTCCTTGGTGGCCTGGGCAGAGACCCTGTTCTCCCTACCTGCATGCCCGCGTCTCCCTAAGCAAGGTTGCACTGCTCATTTAGACCTCGGATCTGTGGAGCTGACTGAGTTTCTGCACGCCTTAGAAGATGAGCTTCGAGGCCAGGCGCGGTGGCTCACGTCTGTCATCCCAGCACTCTGGGAGGCGGAGGCAGGTGGATCGCCTGAGGTCAGGAGTTCGACACCAGCCTGGCCAACATGGTGAAACCCCGTCTTTACTAAAGATACAAAAAATTAGCCAGGAGTGGTGGCAGGTGCCTGTCATCGCAGGTACTGGGAGGCTGAGGCAGGAGAACTGCTTGAACCCGGTAGGCGGAGGTTGTGGTGAGCCGAGATCACTCCGTTGCACTCCAGCCTGGGCGACAAGAACAAAGCTCCATCTCAAAAAAAAAAAAAAAAAAAAAAAAGATGAGCTTTGAAGGATGTGTGCAAAACTGTACAAACTACGATGCTTGGTAGTGTTTGCATACCGTTTTCCGTTGCAGGCTTAACCTTTGTTTGGGTAAACTAATTGTTGTAAACACGATTTGGAAGTCTGTTTTGCATCACGAATGAGAAGGAATGAACCCCGAGCAGTGGCTTGCCAGACTCCTCAGGAACCCATCCACCCTCGGTTATCTCTGTGACAACTCGGAATCTCAGAACCCAAAAGGACTCCAAGCACTCGTCACCCTCCTCACTGAGGAGTGTGGCAAGGTGCTCCGATGATCATCACAGGCGGCATCTCACTTTCATCTTAGTGGGCTGGCGAGGGGTAGTGGTGTCCTTGTAAATCGCAGCACTTTCTATGAAGTGCGAAAAGTTAATAAGGGTTTGCGGATAGATGATGGATGAATGGATAGATATATCAATAGATAGGTAGGTGGATAGATAGATAATTGGTACATAGACTATAGATTCGTAGATAAAATGGAGGACAGCATGGCTGAACAGCTCTTAATTTTATGTATGTATGTATGCATGTATTTACTGGAGATGGAGTCTCACTCTGTCACCCAGGCTGGAGGGCAGTGGCACATTCTCAGCTCACTGCAACCTCCACCTCTCAGGTTCCGGTAATTCTCATACCTCAACCTCCTGAGTAGCTGGGACTACAGGCACCCACCACCATGCCCGGCTAAGTTTTGTGTTTTTAGTAGAGACAGGGTTTCACCATGTTGGTCAGGCTGGTCTCGAACTCCTGACCTCAAGTGATCCACCTGCCTCGGCCTCCCAGAGTGCTGGGATGACAGGCGTGAGCCACTGTGCCTGGGTAGCCCTTAAATTTAGGCCCAGAAGGCCCAGAAGTTGCCATTCCTTCGGTTTTGCAACTTATTCTCTGAATAGCCACTGAACAATTGCCCACCTTCTAGAAAGTTCTGCTGTCTCTTCTGTAAAATGCCTACCTCTCACTGTCCAAGGATCAAGCTGCATTTTAACACAAATGCACTATCTAAATATTGCATATTTCTCTTCATAAAATAAAGGTGGGAGGATCGCTTGAGCCCAGGAGTTTGAGACCAGCCTGGGCAGCATAGCAAGACCCCATCTCTACAAAATTTTTTTTAGATTAATGGGGCATAGTGGTGCTCTGGACAACATAGTGAGATCCCCTGTCTCCAAAACACGTTTGAAAATTAATAGGGCATGGTGGCACGCTCCCGTGGTCTCGGCTACTTGGGAGGCTGGGGTGGGAGGATCGCTTGAGTCCAGGAACTTGAGGTTGCAGCGAGCTGTGATTTGCTCCGTTGCACTCCAGTCTGGGTGACAGAGCAAGACTGTGTCTCAACACAAGGAAGAGAGAAACAGCTGTGGACAAAGGCAGGAAGCCCCTCTGCAAAGGCGAAGTCAACGGATGGGGTCATGTTGGGAGAGATGGAGAGGAAGTTCCTTCTGTCCTCCCTCCCCTGCTCCTACCCTGACACCGACCTTCCAGCAAAACCACCAGCGTGATCCCGTTTCTTCCAAAAGATGCCCTGGAATTGGAGCAGAGAGAAAATACCTTCCTGAGGATCTCGCTCTCTCTGTCTCTCTCTCTCTCTCTTTCCAATCAGAGCAGCTGTGGGACCGCCCGTCACAGGAGAGGCCCCATCACTTCCCTTAATCAGTTTCCAGCAATCAGCTTGGAAAACTGACCCATATGTGGGAGCGCCAAGCGGGGTGCGGGGTGAGGGCTGGGACACAGGCCACAGCGAGGTTACTGTCTGGCTGCAATTACGTGCACGCTGCGGGAATCCGGGGGATGCTTTGGTGACCTGTTGCGCTTCGGTTCTTTATAATTGCACGCTCGGAAATTACACACCCTGCAATGGCTGGGGGCCCTCCGGGTTCAGCCTCTTGCCCGCATGTTCCCCGAGGAGGAACGGCTGTGGTCTTGGCAGGCTTGGAGCATCTGTGCTGTGTTTATTTATTTATTTATTGTTATTTATTGATTTTTGAGACGGAGTCTCGCTCTCTCGCCCAGGCTGGAGTGCAGTGGCGCGATCTCAGCTCAGTGCAACCTCTGCCTCCCGGGTTCAAGGGATTCTCCTGCCTCGGCCTCCCGAGTAGCTGGTTTGACAGGCACCTGCCACCACGTCTGGCTAATTTTTTGGATTTTTTTTTTTTTTTAGTAGAGGCGGGATTCCACTGTCTTAGCCAGGACGGTCTCGATCTCTTGACCTCGTGATCCACCCGCCTCGGCCTCCCAAAGTGCTGGGATAACAGGCATGAGCCACCGCGTCCGGCCTATTTATTTATTTTTGAGTTGGAGTCTGGCTCTTTCACCCAGGCTGGAGTGCAGTGGCCTGATTTTGGCTCAGTTCAAACCACCTCCCGGGTTCAGGTGATTCTCCTGCCTCAGCCTCCCGAGTAGCTGGGTCGACAGGCACCCGCCACCATGCAAGGCTAAGTTTTTGTATTTTTAGTAGAGACGAGGGTTCCCCATGTTGGCCAGGCTGGTCTCGAACTCCTGACCTCAAGTGATCCACCCACCTGGGCCTCCCAAAGTGCTGGGATGACAGGCGTGAGCCACCGCGCCCGGCCCAATCTGTGGTTTTTTCGGGCCTGTTTTTTCTTCACAGAGTGCCACCTTGTCAGGTTCATGCATATTGTAGCCTCTCTCCGAGCATCACTCCTTTACTGTTTTTATTTTATTTTATATTTATTTATAAATAAATATAAATATACCCCGTGTAGCTGGGGTCACAGGTGCCCACCACCACGCCAGGCTAATTTTTGTATTTTTGGTAGAGATGGGGCTTCACCATGTTGGTCAGGCTGGTCTTGAACTCCTGACCTCAACTGACCCACCCGCCTTGGGCTCTCAAATTGCCGGGATGACAGGCGTGTGAGAGCCACTGCGCCTGGCCCTTCGCTGTGATGGGTTTTAAAGTCATCCTAAAGAGACCTTGTTGGCCAGTTATAGAGACAGTGGCTGGTGCTTTTTGAGGGGGATTCTGGTATTTAAAAATCCTGAGGGTGCCCTGAGGGCAGATCACCTGAAGTCAGGAGTTCGAGACCAGCCTGGCTAACATGGTGAAACCCCGTCTCTAGTAAAAATACAAAAATTAGCCAGATGTGGTGGCAGGTGCGTGTAGTCCCAGCTACTTGGGAGGCTGAGGCAGGAGAATCGCTTGAACCCAGGAGGCGGAGGTTGCAGGGAGCCGAGATTGGGCTTATGCATTCCAGCCTGGGCGACAGAGTGAGACTCCATATCAAAAAAGAAAAATTAGCCAGATGTGGTGGCGGGTACCTGTAATCTGAGCTACTCGGGAGGCTGAGGCAGGAGAATCATTTGAACTCGGGAGGCGGAGATTGCAGTGAGCCAAGATTGCACCATTGCACTCCAGCCTGGGTAACAAGAGTGAAACAGTCTTAAAAAAAAAAAAAGAAAATCGTACATACAGCTGGGCTCAGTGGCTCATGCCTGTAATCCCAGCCCTCTGGGAGGCTGAGGGGGGCGGATCACCTGAGGTCAGGAGTTCAAGACTAGCCTGGCCAACATGGTGAAACCCTGTCTCTACTAAAAATAGAAGAAATAGCCAGGTGTGGTGATAAGCGCCTGTAATCCCAGCTACTCAGGAGGCTGAGGCAGGAGAACCATTTGAGCCTGGGAGGCGGAGGTTGCAGTGACCTGAGATCGCGCCACTGCACTCCAGCCTGGGTGACAGAGTGAGACTCAGTCTCACACACACACACACACACACACACACACACACACACACACACACAAGGGTCCTGAGGGCATCTCCTCCCACGAAATGCTACCTGTTTATTTCTGCACGTCTTGTACCCTTACAGTAACAGGTGAATTTGCCGCACGTCACGTTGGAAAAGGCCGGGCCTGTCTGCTGAGCAAACTGGGAGAGAAATATCAAAGCCAGACTGGGTGGGCTCATGCCTCCCGTGGCGAACACGGAAGAAAATGCTGTAGGTTATGTATTTATCCCGTTATTGACGTATTTGTGTGAATTATGTCACGGAAATACTTTGAAATACATGGCTTTGCTACGAGAAAGAAAGAAATCACGTCGTTTGCAGCAAGCTGGATGCAGGTGGGGAATATATACCGTAATATGATCATCACACGAACAGAAAAACAAATCCTGCGTGTTCTCACCTTGTAAGTGGGAGCTCAGCGTTGGGTATACGTGGATATAAACCCAGGCATCACACAAACCGGGGGACTAGCAGAAGAGAGGGGGGGAGGGAGGAAGGGAGGGAGGCTAGGGTTGAAAAGCTCAAATAACCACGAAGCCTTATTGAGCAAATGCAAAGTGTCTGGTATGTCTGGCCGGGTGAGGAGGCTCACACCTGTAATCCCAGCACTTTAAGAGGCTGTAGCAGGTGGACAGCTTGAGCCCAGGAGCTTGAGACCAGCAACATGGCAAGACCTCATCTTTACAAAATTAAAAAAAAAAAAAAAAAAAAATTAGCCGGCTGTGGTGGTGCCCAGCTGTAATCCTTGGGAAATTCCAAATTCCAAATCCTTGTACAACTTGGGCAGCTGAGGTGTGAGGGTGGCTTGAACCCGGGAGTCGGAGCTTGCGGTGAGCCGAGATTGCACCACTGCGCTCCATCCTGGGTGACAAGAGCGGGATTTTGTCTCAAAATAAATGAATGGAATACCAACATTATTATATATGCAGCTATTCCAGGGAAAAATGGATTGTTCTAAAAAAAAAAGCTTAAGTGTTAAAAAAAAAAAAGGGGCGGGGAACCATTAGAGGATTTTGTCAATGACTTATGGAGACTGGCTCGGCGATTACCGTTGAAAAGAAAGGCTGTCCTCCCAGACTCTGGGTGATACAGACCTGGACCCCTAAGAGGAAAGCATTTATTTTCAATGTTTAAATCGTTATTAAACAGGACACATACTGCAAACATTTCTTGGAAGCGAGCGACGTGAACCAGTCGCTGGCTGCCTGGAGAGCCCCAGATGTAAACCATTACATGATCTGAGAATGAAAGTGTGTTCACGTTTCCAGTTTCACCCATCAGGAAGGCATTTGATGTGAGAGTGTAATTGGCCGATGTCATTTCTGGGGAAACGCACAGCGTGCTGTGGACGGATGAAGTCACCGGAAAGAATGTATGGGGTGCGTGGCGTCTTTGCAGGTTTCAGGGACGTGGGGCGAAGTCCCCACTATCAGTGGGATACGCCACCCACCAGAGGCTCCAGCACGGTTTACCCACCAGAGGCTCCAGCATGTTTTACCCACCAGAAGCTCTGCCATGGTCCACCCACCAAATGCTCCACCAGATTCTCCACCATGGTCCACCCACCAGAAGTTCCAGCATGGTCCACCCACCAGAAACTCCACCACGGTCCACCCACCAGAAGCTCCACCAGATTCTCCACCATGGTCTACCCACCAGAACCTCCACCATGGTCTACCCACCAGAACCTCCACCATGGTCTACCCACCAGAACCTCCACTCTGGTCCACCCACCAGAACCTCCACCAGATTCTCCACTATGGTCCACCCACCAGAAACTCCACCAGAACCTCCACCACAGTCTACCCACCAGAACCTCCACCATGGTCCACCCACCGGAACCTCCACTATGGTCCACCCACCAGAACCTCCACTCTGGTCCACCCACCAGAACCTCCACTCTGGTCCACCCACAAGAAGCTCCACCATGGTCCACCCACCAGAACCTCCACCATGGTCCACCCACCAGAACCTCCACCACGGTCCACCCACCAGAACCTCCACCAGATTCTCCACCATGGTCCATCCACCAGAAACTCCACCATGGTCCACCCACCAGAACCTCCACCACGGTCCACCCACCAGAAGCTCCAGCATGATTTACCCATGAGAACCTCCACCATGGTCCACCCACCAGAATCTTCAGCATGGTTTACCCACCACAAGTTCCAGCATGATTTACCCACCAGAACCTCCACCATGGCCCACCCATCAGAAGCTCCACCATTGTCCACCCACCAGAAGCTCCAACTTCGTCTAGAAAGTTGATGCTATGTGCCATGTTTGCTTTCTTTTCCTGGGAGATGCAGGTTGCAGTGAGCCAAGATTGCACCACTGTACTCTAGCCTGAGTGACAGAGGCAGACTCCATCTCAAACAAACAAACAAACAAATACAACAAAAACAAACAAACAAACAAAAACACTTTTATTTTAGGTCCAGGGATACTGTGTGGTTTTGTTATATAGGTGAACTCATGTCATAGGGGTTTGTTGTACAGATTATTTTGTCACCAAGGTACTAAGCTTTGTTCCCAATAGGTTATTTTTTTTTCTGATCCTTTCCCTCTTCCCAACTTGCTCCCTTAAAGAAAGTGTGCCACATATGAGTGGAATACTATGCAGCCATGAAAAGGGATGAGAGCATATCCTTTGCAGGAACACAGATGAAATTGGAAGGCATTATGCTTAGCAAACCAATGCAGGAACAGAAAACTAAATACCACATGTTTTCATTGAAAAGTGGGAGCCGGCCAGACGTAGTGGCTCACACCTGTAATTCCAGCACACTGGAAGGCCGAGGTGGGTGGATCACTTAAGGTCAGCAGTTTGAGACCAGCCTGGCCAACATGATGAAACCTCATTTCTACTAAAAATACAAAAATTAGCCAGGCATGGTGGTGTGTGCCTGTAACCCCAGATACTCGGGGGGCCGAGGCAGGAGAATCACTTGAACCTGGGAGGTGGAGATTGCGGTGAGCTGAGATCACGTCACTGCTGGCCCCAAAGATGTCCACATCCTAATCCCCATGTGATAGACAGAATAATGGTCCCAAAGATGTCCACGTCCTAATCCCATGAGGCAGACAGACTAATGGTCCCAAAGATGTCCACGTCCTAATCCCATGAGGCAGAAGAAGAAGGAGAAGGAGGAGGAGGAGGAGAAGGAGAGGAGGAAGAGGGAGAAGAGGGAGAAGAAGGAGAAGCAGCAGAGGAGGAAGAGAAAGAAGAGGAAGAAGAAGAAAGAGAAGGAGAAGGGGAAGAAGAAGAAAGAGAAGGAGAAGGAGAGGAAGAAGAAAAGAAGGAAGAGGAGGAGGAGGAGGCGGGAGGAGAGGGAAGAGGGGGAGGAGAAGTAGAAAGAGGGTGTGCTCACATGGAAATTTTCTTCTAGCACCCAATAGTTAAAATGCATGCAAAACCCGTAATCACAGAGAGGGCCGTGATGATGGTTTTTAAACATGTCATTCATTTAGGAGAAACCACTCGTGTCTTTCCTTTTCTAGATGTAATGCCAAGTACCCATGTTTCCTGTACAGACAGAATTTCATTTACAATTTATTCAGTTCCCTCAAAGAGCAGGGTGAAATAGTTTCCTTTTCTAGTTTGGGGGGGAAATGGGTTATTATTCATGGGGGTTTTGTTAGGAGAATTGTAAATGATTTCTTCCTGTCATCTGTCCAAACAGCTTAAGGGGAATTTTATTAGAACCAAAGCATGTATTAAAAAGAGTCTCAGCAGGGCACAGTGGCTCACATCTGTAATCCCAGCACTTTGGGAGGCTGAGATGGGTGGATCATCTGAGGTCAGGAGTTCAAGACCATCCTGGCCAAGATGGTGAAACCCCGTCTCTACTAAAAATACAAAAATTAGCCAGGCATGGTGGTGTGTGCCTGTAACCCCAGATACTCGGGGGGCCGAGGCAGGAGAATCACTTGAACCTGGGAGGTGGAGATTGCGGTGAGCTGAGATCACGTCACTGCTGGCCCCAAAGATGTCCACATCCTAATCCCCATGTGATAGACAGAATAATGGTCCCAAAGATGTCCACGTCCTAATCCCATGAGGCAGACAGACTAATGGTCCCAAAGATGTCCACGTCCTAATCCCATGAGGCAGAAGAAGAAGGAGAAGGAGGAGGAGGAGGAGAAGGAGAGGAGGAAGAGGGAGAAGAGGGAGAAGAAGGAGAAGCAGCAGAGGAGGAAGAGAAAGAAGAGGAAGAAGAAGAAAGAGAAGGAGAAGGGAAGAAGAAGAAAGAGAAGGAGAAGGAGAGGAAGAAGAAAAGAAGGAAGAGGAGGAGGAGGCGGGAGGAGAGGGAAGAGGGGAGGAGAAGTAGAAAGAGGGTGTGCTCACATGGAAATTTTCTTCTAGCACCCAATAGTTAAAATGCATGCAAAACCCGTAATCACAGAGAGGGCCGTGATGATGGTTTTTAAACATGTCATTCATTTAGGAGAAACCACTCGTGTCTTTCCTTTTCTAGATGTAATGCCAAGTACTCATGTTTCCTGTACAGACAGAATTTCATTTACAATTTATTCAGTTCCCTCAAAGAGCAGGGTGAAATAGTTTCCTTTTCTAGTTTGGGGGAAATGGGTTATTATTCATGGGGGTTTTGTTAGGAGAATTGTAAATGATTTCTTCCCTGTCATCTGTCCAAACAGCTTAAGGGGGAATTTTATTAGAACCAAAGCATGTATTAAAAAGAGTCTCAGCAGGGCACAGTGGCTCACATCTGTAATCCCAGCACTTTGGGAGGCTGAGATGGGTGGATCATCTGAGGTCAGGAGTTCAAGACCATCCTGGCCAAGATGGTGAAACCCCGTCTCTACTAAAAATACAAAAATTAGCCTGCCATGATGGCAGGTGCCTGTCATCCCATCTACTCGGGAGGCTGAGGCAGAGAATTGCTTGAACCCGGGAGGCAGAGGTTGCAGTGAGCTGAGATCGCACCACTGTACTCCAGCCTGGGCAACAGAGTGAGACTCTGTCTAAAAAAAAAAAAAAAAGTCTCTAAAATCTTCATTGAAAATTCATTTCATCTCAACACATCATTTATTTTGCAAATGTATTCTTCATGGGGGGCATGTGAATTTGTAACGTGATATAGCAATTTTGAAATTTACTTTTAAAAAGCTTTAAATAAGAAGGAAATACTTCCTATAGGCAAATTTAATTGTGTATGGAAGACCTAATGGGTGAGAATCTGCCTTGAAAGCTGGAGACACGTCAATAAATAAGAATAAACAATTAGAATTTAAAAAGTAACAAAAACTCTGTCCTCTAAAGCTTCCATCCTGCTTGGAGGAACTGAGAAAAAGCGGAGAATCATGGCCAAACATGATCTCGGGTAATGCAGGCAGGGAGCTGCCTGGTAAGTGTGGGAGGCCCCATGGGAACGCTGAGGAAGAAGAAGCTGAAGAAGAAGAAGAAGCTTGTTACTAGGAGAATTCTAAGAATAAGCAAGGAAGACAACAAAGTGATTTCACCAAAGATGTCCAAGTTCTAATTCTCCTGGGGTAGACAGAATAATGGCCCCAAAGATATCCATGTCCTAATCCCCATGTGGCAGACAGAATAATGGCCCCAAAGATGTCTGTGTCCTAATCCCATGTGGGAGACGGAATAATGGCCCCAAAGATGTCCACATCCTAATCCCCATGTGGGAGACGGACTAATGTTCCCAAAGATGCCCATGTCCTAATCCCATGTGGCAGACGGAATAATAGCCCCAAAGATGTCCACATCCTAATCCTCATGTGGGAGACAGAATAATGGCCCCAAAGATGCTCACGTCCTAATCTTCATGTGGTACAGAGAACAATGGTCCCAAAGATGTCCATGTCCTAATCCTAGGTAGTAGACAGAATAATGGCCCCAAGGATGTCTACATCCTAATCCCCATGTGGTTGAAAGAGTAAGTACCCCCTGCCACCCCCAAAAACGTCCACGTCCTAATTCCAGAAGTCTGTAAAAATCTGTCATGGCCAAAAAGATTTTGCAGATGTGACTAGTTTAAGAATCATGAGATGAAATGACCCTGGATTATCCAGGTGGGTCTAAGGTCATCTTAGGGTCTTTGTAAGAGGGAGGCAGAGGAGCCAGAGCCAGAGGAGGTGATGTTAGGATGAAAGCAAAGGTCAGAGTCACAGAAAGATTAGAAGATGCTGCCTTATTGGCTTTGAAGGTCGAGCAAGGGTCCAGGAGCCAAGGAATACTCTAGAAGCATTCCTCTAGAAGCAGGAATTGGCAAGGAAACTGATTCTTCCCCAGAACTCGTATCAGTTTTGGACACTCTGGTTTTAGGCCAGTGAGACCCAGGGTGGGCTTCGAACCTACAACACTGTAAGATGATACATTTGTGTCACTTTAAGCCAATACGAATGTGATCATTGGTGACGGCGGCTGCAGGACACTCAGAGAAGGAGTAATGTGCTGGAGGTCTATAGCAGGAATGAATTTGGCTTGACTGGGAAGACGCCAAAGGAGGCAGCAAAGAAGAATCAGCAAAGGCTAAATGTGACTCCTTCTTTTAGAAGAACCCCTTCGGAAGAAGAATCAATAAAAAGGCTGAACTCAACTTTATCTTCTTCTCTGCCAGACATAATTTACGTTCTTTTACTGGGACCGCAGAGTCCCAGTTGGAGCAAGTGGCCAGGGCAGAGTTACCAAGAAGCCATAGGAAAGTGGTCAGATTGTATTCTGACTTTGACGTGACATCATTGGAGGGTTTTGAGTGGCGTGAGGGATGTCTTAGTCAGCTCAGTTGCCATAACAAAATCATAGACGGGTGGCTTAAGTGATAGCCATTGATTTCTCACAGTTCTGGAGTCAGGAAGTCCGAGATCAAGGCATAGCAGATTTATTGTCTGGAGGGGGTCCTCTTGCTTGTTCATAGATGGTGCCTTCAGAGAGAGAGAAAGAGAGAGAGAGAGAGAGAGCGCTTTTGTGTCTCTTGCACTTCTGTTAAGGATACTAATCCCACCATGAAGGTCCCATCCTCATGACCTCATCTAAACCTCATCACCTCCAGAGACTTCACCTCCTAATATCATCCCATTGAGGATTAGGGCTTCAATATGGTTCATTTTGGAGGGACATGACCAGTAGGAGTTAGGTCGTCAACACACAAATTCTGGGAAACTGTGTTATTTAGTCAACAGCCAGGGATGAGGACCATGAGCTAAAGATCATCTCCAGTTTTAAAATATTTCTCTGCTTAAGAATAATTCGGGGTCAAAGCAGAAACCAGGACAGAAGCCAAGAGATCAATGAAGAGGATGTGGCCATGATCCAGAAGACATATGTCATGCATCAGGGTGAAGAAAGGAAAGGCAGGAAAATCCGATCCGATTTGACTCATGTTTGAGGTCATTCAAGAGACTTGCCAAGGAATACTCTAGAAGCATTCCTCTAGAAGCAGGAATTGGCAAGGAAACTGATTCTTCCCAGAACTCGTATCAGTTTTGGACACTCTGGTTTTAGGCCAGTGAGACCCAGGGTGGGCTTCGAACCTACAACACTGTAAGATGATACATTTGTGTCACTTTAAGCCAATACGAATGTGATCATTGGTGACGGCGGCTGCAGGACACTCAGAGAAGGAGTAATGTGCTGGAGGTCTATAGCAGGAATGAATTTGGCTTGACTGGGAAGACGCCAAAGGAGGCAGCAAAGAAGAATCAGCAAAGGCTAAATGTGACTCCTTCTTTTAGAAGAACCCCCTTCGGAAGAAGAATCAATAAAAAAAGGCTGAACTCAACTTTATCTTCTTCTCTCTGCCAGACATAATTTACGTTCTTTTACTGGGACCGCAGAGTCCCAGTTGGAGCAAGTGGCCAGGGGCAGAGTTACCAAGAAGCCATAGGAAAGTGGTCAGATTGTATTCTGACTTTGACGTGACATCATTGGAGGGTTTTGAGTGGCGTGAGGGATGTCTTAGTCAGCTCAGTTGCCATAACAAAAATCATAGACGGGGTGGCTTAAGTGATAGCCATTGATTTCTCACAGTTCTGGAGTCAGGGAAGTCCGAGATCAAGGCATAGCAGATTTATTGTCTGGAGGGGGTCCTCTTGCTTGTTCATAGATGGTGCCTTCAGAGAGAGAGAAAGAGAGAGAGTGCTTTTGTGTCTCTTGCACTTCTGTTAAGGATACTAATCCCACCATGAAGGTCCCATCCTCATGACCTCATCTAAACCTCATCACCTCCAGAGACTTCACCTCCTAATATCATCCCATTGAGGATTAGGGCTTCAATATGGTTCATTTTGGAGGGACATGACCAGTAGGAGTTAGGTCGTCAACACACAAATTCTGGGAAACTGTGTTATTTAGTCAACAGCCAGGGATGAGGACCATGAGCTAAAGATCATCTCTAGTTTTAAAATATTTCTCTGCTTAAGAATAATTCCGGGGTCAAAGCAGAAACCAGGACAGAAGCCAAGAGATCAATGAAGAGGATGTGGCCATGATCCAGAAGACATATGTCATGCATCAGGGTGAAGAAAGGAAAGGCAGGAAAATCCGATCCGATTTGACTCATGTTTGAGGTCATTCAAGAGACTTGCCAATGAATTGTAGAAGGGGGATAGGAGAGAAACAAGAGTTCAAAGTTTCCAAAATCTTCTGCCAAAACACTTCTCAGGGGTGGCGGCGAATCCAGTGAAGACTGTCCAGATGGTTTGGGATGGGTTAACTTTGAAACCCTCACCATGTATCTGAGCTGAGAAGTTGAGGATACAGTTACATGCATGAATCTGAAATAGAGAAAAGATGTCGAAGCCAGAGATGGGAATTTAGGATTTTGAGTGGATGTGTCAAGTCCTGGAGCTGAGTGAGGTCCCCCAGAGAGAGAAGGAAGCTTGTGTTTGTGCCCTAGTTCAGTCCAACATTTAGAAGAACCCCTTTGGGAAGAGGAGAAGAACCAGCAAAGCTGAAATGTGACTCCTTGTTTTAGAAGAATCCCCTTAGAAGAAGCAGCAATAAAGCAAAGGCTGAACTCTACTTTGTCTTCTTTTCTGCCCCAGATATAATTTATGTTCTTTTATTGAGACTTTGTTTCTTGCTCAACCTTTCAGGTTAGAGCTCTGAAGTCACGTTTGATACTTCCCTCAACGTCAGAGAGACAAAACAGTTGGCTTCTGCAGTGACTATTTTTTGTTTGTTTGTTTGTGTGTGTGTGTGTGATTTTAATTTGTTTGTTTGAGACAACGTCTCACTCTGTCACCTGGGCTGGAGTGCAGTGGCACAATCTCAGCTCACTGCAACCTCCACTGCCTGGGCTTAAGTACTCCTCCCACCTCAGCTTCCCTAGTAACTGGGACCACAGGCACACACCACCACGCCTGGCTATTTTTTTATTTTTAGTAGAGATGGGGTCTCGCCATGTTGCCCAGGCTGGTCTTGAACTCCCGAGCTCAAGTGATCTGCCTGTCTCGGCCTCTCAAAGTGCTGGGATTACAGGCGTGAGTCATAGTGCCCAGCCTCGCTGGTGCCTTTGAATGCCTGCTCAATTCTTTCTTCCCACTCCATGCTCCAGGTTCAAAGACTCCATGACCACCATCCATCCCATGCCAGAGGCTCCTGGCTTCCACATTCAGTCCCATCCCTTCTCATTCAGCCTATGCATGGGTTCCCAGGTAATAGGTCTAAATACATTTAGACCTATTCAATATGTATAAGCATAAATGTTGACATGACCAGTCACAAAATGTTGGTGGTTTCTTATCAACTGCAGAGAACAGTTCAGGATCCTTACCCGAGTGTCTGTGATCTTTCATAAATTCACACATGGGAAGATGTGGCCTCTCTGTCTGTACTTCCTCACATCACACCCAACACCTCAATATCTGACTCCATCATCAATTTCCTAGTTCCCTGACTTTGCCCTCCCAGCCCCAAGGCATGGTAACATCTGATTCATCTTTTAAAGTTTAACAACAAAAAAAAATTATCTGCTCTGAGAACCCTGCCTTTCTCAGGTGCAGAGATTATCCCAGAGATAGACACAGGGTGCAAGACAGGCTCGTTAACCCTTCCCTTGAATTTGATCAGCAAAGACTGAAGGGGGTGGGAGAAGCTCAGACTGGCAATCTATAGCTGCAGCAGCTGGAATTTTTTTCCATCCTATGTTCCAAGTGTTTTTCCAAGAGAATCTAGTCTGGAACACAGAGAGAAGCAGAGAGTTGAGAGAGTGACCAGAACTTGGGGGATCCCTGAGAAGCTGTCCACCTCTACTTTTTGAGATTGTTTTTCCTAGACTCCCTTGCAGCTCTGTGTGACTGTATGATGAACTTTGAGCTCGTGAAAAGTAAGTACGAATGTATTAAGACCATAAAAATCCCTTTAATTTCTTAAAAAAGTGAATGGGAACCCTTCCTTCTCCTTTCACTGCTAGCTGCACTGGAGATGTGAGGGCTGGAGGCCGTGTCACCGTATTGAACCATGAGTAGAAAGTCACATATTAAAATGGTGGAGCAGCAATATGGAGGGTGCCTGACATCTTGAATCTGTACAACCACCTGGACCACTTGTTCTGGCCTCCTATCATACCACAGAGAAACAAACTTCCATCTTATTTCAGTCATTAATATTTGCTTATTTCCATATGTTTGTTTATGCAGTTACATGGTATTTATTCCATCTATCTGTCTATCTATCATCTATCTTGTCTATCTATCCATCTATCTACCCATCATCTATCCTATCTTTCTATCCCTCTCTCTATTATCTATCTATCTATATCTATCTATCTATTTATCTATCTATCTATCTATCTATCTATCTATCTATCTATCTATGTATCTATCTATCTATCTGTGTATCTATGTATGTATCTATGTATCTATCTATGTATCTATGTATCTATCTATCTCTATCGATCTATCTATCTATCTATCATCTATCATCTATCCTGTCTATCTATATATCTATCTGTCATCTATCTATCTATCATCCATCTTATTCTATCATCTGTCATCTATCTATCTCTCTACCTATCATCTATCCTATCTAATCCATTATCTATCTATCTATCTATCTATCTATCTATCTATCTATCTATCTATCTATCTATCCATCCAGCCTATGTATCTATTATGTACCTATCTATCCATCCTATCTACCTATCATTTATCTATTCTGTGTATGTATGTATCTATCATGTATCTATCTATCCTAGTTATCTATCAGTTATGTATCCATCCACCCTATTTATCTATCTACCTATTTTATGTATCTATTAAATATCTACATATAATCTATCATCTAGCTATTTGTCTATCTATCCTATGTATTTATCTATCATCTATTTATTCTATCTCTATTTATTATCTCTACCTATTTATCTATCTATGTCTCTATGTATCTATCTATCTATCTATCTAGAGATTTCTTAAGTCCTTGGGAATCCTGAGGTCAGCCCCATTGTAGGATCTCACAGTTATATTAGGTCAACAATCTTCTTTCTCTGCTTAACTTAGTCTGAGTTGTGTTTCAGTTGCTGCTGACTGGAATGACTCTCAATAAGAAATTGGAACTGCTATAACAGTGCATTTATGGGTGGCCGACTTGTGACGCTGCCTTCCTTCTCTCTGGATCTTGAGTCCTGCATCCAACCCAGTTCCACAGCCTGGGTATCTGATGGTTTCCCTGGCACTCAGTAGCATTTGAACTGAAATGCCATTTTCTTGTCGGGATCATTATAATACTTTGGAAAACTGCCTCGCAATTAATGTGGTTACCCTTCACATCTGTAAAATAAACACTCATTTCTTTATAAGGAGAAACTAAAGTTTCACAAAGACCTTCAGGGTCTGTTTTTCTTACACCAGAAGTCATACTCAGGCCAAGTAACATGTTCTGGCCCTTAGTGCCCCTGGTTGGACTAATGCCTGGGCTTCCCCAAGGATTTCCTTCCCTGTCTCTCCTCTCTCCCTATTTTAGGCTCTCTCCAGCAGGAGAAGACATTGCTTTCATATCCTAACACCTTACCTGAAAATTCCCCATGTCTCTAAAATAAAGATGAAAGCAGCACTCATTTCGGGGTCTTCCCACTTTAGACAATGACAAATGGCTCCTGCTTCCACTTGAGCTCCTTAATGAGGAAAGAGAGGGCCTCCGGGGCTCCCTCCACCACTTGCCAGATTCAAACACATAAACGAGGGTTGAATATTTATGGCATAAAGAGTGGGTGTTTACAAAAACAAATCTGCAATAATGTGTCTTATGGAGAATACGGATAGAAAAATCAAGACGTTCTAAAGCTGGCAAGCACTCCTTCCCGTCCTAAAGCCTCCTTAATTAATTTAAAGACTTTCTCATTGAAAAGCACAAATGAAAATCCCTATTAATCAGGGAAGCTTTCAGGCTGCTATCAATCATCTCTTATGTAAACTACTGTCTCATCATCCAAACTGGGTGTTTGATTATAGTGATATGATTTATTTCTCTAAACGGATCTATTTGTTCTTGAAACCCACACCAAGTGACTGGAAGTCTTGCAGTAAACAGTTCACTGATAACCAGGGGTGCAAGGCAGCAGGAGTCCCTCTCCCCACATCTTTTCTTGTTGCTTAATCTCAGAAATGGGTGTTAAGGAGATTCCAGGGGACTCCAAAGGATAGAATATGACAGAGTGGGCCGAGCTGCTCTATCATGCTGCACTACCACTCAACACAGAAATCCACACACCCCAGGATGGAATGCCCACTATTGGTGTACACTGGGAGATCCTGCATCTCTTAAAGGGCAGTTTTGAAGCCTGTGTAATGTACACTGGCTAGTGGCAAAAAAAAAAAAAAAAACGATACAAACATTTGCACATGGAAGAGATGACATCACAAAGACTCAGCATCATGACTCCATGCCTCCCCTGACCCATTTTAAGACCACCCTTATAACCCAAGGTCTATGAGTACATTCAGCCTCTGGTGCACCCAATCTCTAATAGTGAAGCCCATCATTTTGATGAATGATGACTATTTATTATTCATCTCTATAAAGAAAGTAAGTTCAGATTCATTATCCCAGCTGCAAAAAGGAATCGAAGCAGACACCTTTCCTTGCTTCTCTGTCTAGACAGGAGGCAGTGGCTGACATTTTTGATACCCCTCCCCCCAACCTCACTTTTATACCCAGCTCATGTATCCTGGAACTTCAGATTCATTGCCTTTGTTAGCATCTTTGCCTGCTGAGTAGGGTCAGCCTTCCATTCTTATATATGAATACTTCTGTTCTCCAACAAACTGCTAATGAGGACCACCAGAGAATCATGAGGTGCCCCAGGGATTCTCTAGTTTCTACCCATAAGCTGCTGACCCCATTGCACTATTGTATTCATCTGACTTCTTTTGAGGTGAGGGTTTCTAAGTTTTGGTCTTTGCCCTTCACCTATCCCAAGGTCTTCTCACAGCTGAAGACCCTGCAGAAGAGTCTGGCTCAGGACTTCCTCATTTCGGCACCAGTCACACTGGCAGTGTCTCTGTCAGCATGTGCTGCTATAACAAAATACCACAGACTGGGTGGCTTCAACCGCTGACATGTATTTCTCACAATTTGGGACACTGGAAGTCAGAGGTTGGAAAGCCGGTAGAGTTGGGTTCCTGGCTTGCATGTGGCTACTTTCTAATTGTATCTTCACATGATACAGAGAGAGAGAGAGAGACAGAGAGAGAAAGAGAGAGAGAGACAGAGAAACACACCACCCTAGTCCCTTCTTATAAGATCAGCAATTCTATCAAGCAGACCCAACTATTATAGCCTCACGTAACCCTAATTACCTCCCCAAAGCCCCACCATCTAATATGATCACACTGGTGGTTAGATCCTTAACCCATAAATTTGAGGAGAAGACAGCATTCCATTGATAACAAGGTGGAGCAGTTATTTGTTGTGTAGCTGTCTTGTGCTTTGCAGAATGTTCAGCAACATCTCTGGTCTCAACCCCCCAGAGGTCAATAACCCGCCTCCTTTCGTCATGACAACCAACGATATCTCCAGACATGGCCAGATGTCACCAGTGGGGCACAATTACCTCTGCTCTGGATTAAGGGTGAACAAACTTTATTTCTTTGTTCCTTACCATTGACGGGAAGGGCTCCATGAAGAACCACAGGTGTGTGGTGCTGTCTGTGTCTCTTCTTGTTTTTTTCAGAGCCATTTTATGGGTTTAGAACCTGCCAGGCACGGCGGCTCATGCCTGCAATCCGAGCATTTTGGGAGGCCGAGGCGGGCAGATTGTTTGAGGTCAGGGGTTCGAGACCAGCCTGGCCAACATGGCGAAACCTCGTCTCTACTAAAAATTCAAAAGTTAGCTGGGTGTGGAGGTGCGTGCCTGTAATCCCAGCTACTTGGCAGGCTGAGGCAGGAGAATCACTTGAACCCAAGAGGCAGAGGTTGCAGTGAGCTGAGATCGCACCACTGCACTCCAGCCTGGGCAACAGAGACTCTGTCTCAAAAAAAAGAAAAAAGACAGAAAAAGGAATTTGAGGAGTCAAACAGAGGAAGGAGGACCCAGGCCAGGTGCAGAGACAAGCTCCTGGGGCAGCCTGGGAACATCAGAGGCTCCATGTAAAAAGCAAATCGCAAGGGAGTATCAGGAGCCCACTGGAGTGTAACAGTGAGCGCCAAGGGTATCTGTTAATGCCATAACAAGCATCCCCCCTTTCAAAGTCTCATATGGGTAGGAATCCCATTACCTAAAATACCCACAGCATGAGTCATACCTTCGTGTGGCTCTGGAATTACGGTACAGCCAAAGGCCTCCATTCTCCCTGCAGAGAACCGAACCCTCATCACAGCCTCTCAGACCTCATGGTAAACACGCAATCACGGGCCGTGTCTGGCAAGATTTCCTCAGGGATAAATTTCCTCAGGGAAAAGCTACCAGCCATCACATCTTTTCTGTCTCCAAGGAAGACACTCGGAGCAGAACGCAGGTCGTCTTTGACCTTCGCAAAGGATGTTCAAGGAAACGAGTTGAGACCCAGGAGAGCTGAGGGTGTGAGTTCCAGTGTGAAGAGCTGAGATCAGGAGAGCCGAGGGTGTGAGCTCTCACATGGAGAGAGACAGCAAGGGGCAGGTGTCAGTCTCTTTTAACTACTGGCTCTTTCAGTAACTAGTAGAATATGGTGTGATGGTTTATCTCCTATAGGAGTTGATATCAGCCAACGTGGAGAAGGTATCCTCAACCGCTGTAGTGATCCGTACGGCACAGATTATCGTCTCTTGGAAACCTTATTCTAAAATTGCCTGATTCCGGCCAGACCCGGTGACTCACGCCTGTCATCCCACCACTTTGGGAGGCCGAGGTGGGCGGATCAAGAGGTCAGGAGATCGAGACCATCCTGGCTAACACGGTGAAACCCTGTCTTTACTAAAAACACAAAAAATTAGCCGGGCGAGGTGGCGGGCGCCTGTAGTCCCAGCTACTCGGGAGGCTGAGGCGGGAGAATGGCGTAAACCCGGGAGGCAGAGGTTGTAGTGAGCTGAGATCGCACCACTGCACTCCAGCCTGGGTGACAGAGTGAGACTCCGTCTCAAAAAATCTATAAAAATAAAAATAAAAATAAACAAAGAAATAAATAAAATTGCCTGATTCCTAGGTTCCCATGTTTCTACAGCCAGGAGGGTTTGCTCATCAAATACGACATCTCTCTGCAGGTTACAGTATTTTCTTCGAGGAGGCCAAAGTGTCATCCCAGCACTTTGGAAGCCACGCTGACAGGGCTACCTGAGCCCTGAGCCCAGGAGTTCCAGAGCAGCCCAATCAACATAGGGAGACCCTGTCTCTGCAAAAAGTTAAAACGTTAACCAGACAGGGGGGTGCACACTTGTAGTTCCAGCTTCTCAGGAGGCTGAGGCAGGAGTATCCCTTGAGCCCAGGAGTTGGAAGCTATTGCGAGCTGTGTTTGTGCCTCTGTAGTCCAGCCTGGGTGATGGAGCCAGACCCTCTCTTTCTGTCTCTCCCTCTGATAAAAAAAAAAAAAAAAGAATATTTCCTTCCAAAATTGAAGACCTGAGTTTCCCCAGGACATCACCTCCACAGAAGTTTCTTTTTTTCTTTCCTTTCTTTTTTTTTTTTTTTTTTGTTGAGACAGAGTCTTGCTCTTGTCCAGGCTGGAGAGCAGGGACGCGATCTCGGCTCACTGCAGCGTCCCAGGTTCATGCCATTCTCCCACTTCAGCCTCCTGAGTAGCTGGGATTACAGACATACGTCACCATGCCTGGCTGGTTTTTGTACTTTTAGTAGAGATGGAGTTTCGCCACGTTGGCCAGGCTGGTCTCGAACTCCCAACCTCAGGTGATCTGCCCGTCTCGGCCTCCCAAAGTGCTGGGATGACAGCCGGAAATGTCTTTAAAAACATAAATGTCCCCAATTCGGATGTTGTGATTATTCAGAAAAGGCGAGATTGCATTTTCCTTTTGTCCCACGGAAAAGCACACGTGTGTTTAAGGTGCGTGTCTATGGAGACAGTTTTCCAGAAAACAAATTATTTGCACTTAGAAGGGAAAAGGTATTTAAAATATATATGATAATTGTACATGCTTGCTGTCATGTATGGGACAGAAATTCCACATGGTAAATTTTTACAAATTATTAGATCAAATGATTATATCTACCAAAAACGAATTATTATTATTATTTATTATTATTATTTTTAGACAGAGCCTCACTCTGTCGCCCAGGCTGGAGTGCAGTGGCACGATCTCAGCTCACTGCAACCTCCGCCTCCTGGGTTTAAGCCATTCTCCTGCCTCAGCCTCCCAAGTAGTTGGGATTTTACCAGTGTGCGCCACCACGCCCGGCTAATTTTGTATTTTTAGTAGAGACGGGGTTTCTCCATGTTGTTCAGGCTGGTCTCAAACTCCCAACCTCAGGTGATCCGCCTGCCTTGGCCTCCCAATTTTTTTTTCTTGAGACAGAGTCTCGCTCTGTCATCCAGGCTGGAGTGTAGCGGCGAGATTTCGGCTCACTGCAACCTCCACCTCCTGGGTTCAAGCGATTCTCCTGCCTCAGCCTCCAAAGTAGCTGGAATTACAGGCACCTGCCGCTGCACCCAGCTAATTTTTGTATTTTTAGTAGAGATGGGTTTTCACCATGTTTTCCAGGCTGGTCTTGAACTCCTGACCTCAGGCAACCCGCCCGCCTCGGCCTCCCAAAGTGCTGGGATTAAAGGCGTGAGCCACCACGCCTGGCCTGTTTTCTTTTTTTTTATTAAAAGACCTTCTTCTCCAGTGTTTCATAAATTCAAAGTACTTGTTGTCTGTGGTTAGTCTGTGTAATGAGACAGTCTCGCACCTGCTCGAATGACGCTGCCTAGGAACTAAACAATGTGCCTGTTTTTCACCCCAACCCGTCTACAGTTATTTTTCTTTTCCTTTCTTTTCTTTTCTTTTCTTTTCTTTTCTTTTCTTTTCTTTTCTTTTCTCTCTTCTCTTCTCTTCTCTTCTTTTCTTTTCTTTCCTTTTCTTTTCCGAGAACCATGTTTCACCTTCCAAAGTCATCTCTCTTTGTTGAATATGCCGAACAACATTCCAAGGTAACGCCTGGACTTTGTCCCGGCCGTCGACTCCGTCTGTGAAAGAACCTGCTTGTGTTATGTTTTATTTTATTTTATTTTTTAACACCTCTGCAGGGAGCTGTTTGATCACTTAATTATTTATAGATTAAAGGCATCGTTACTAATTAACACCGTTCTCCTTGTCATTGGCCAGAACCGTTCGCTTTGAAGTTTGTCTAATGCTGTATTTTGGGAATTCCATCCACCGTTAGACTTGGCATAGTTTTGGAATTCAGCACCTGCGTTTCCAAGCAATTATCTGATGGACCGGGAGGGCGTCTGCCTGTTTACCCCAAGGCAGAATGTCTGCATCAGTCGTTATCCTTCTCGCAAAGCCCTTTTGTGGAAAAGGGATGGTTGCCGTATGTCTTAGTTCATCTGAATTGCTGTAAGAAAAATACCACACAATTGGCCGGGCGCGGCGGCTCACGCCTGTCATCCCAGCACTTTGGGAGGCCGAGGTGGGTGGATCACCTGAGGTCAGGAGTTCGAGACCAGCCCGGCTAACATGGGAAACTCCATCTCCACTAAAATACAAACAATTACCAGGGCGTGGCGGTGGACACCTGTCATCCCAGCTACTCAGGAGGCTGAGGCAGGAGAATCACTTGAACCCGGGAGGTGGAGGTTGCAGTGAGCCGAGATCCTGCCACTGCACTCCAGCCTCGGCCAACAGCAGTCAGACTCTGTCTCTAAGAAAAAAAATAAAAAATTCAGACGGGTGCGGCGGCTCACGCCTGTAATCTCAGGACTTTGGGAGGCCGAGGTGGGTGGATCACCTGAGGTCAGGAGATTGAGACCAGCCCGGCTAACATGGCGAAACCCCGTCTCCACTAAAAATGCAAAAAATTACCAGGGTGTGGTGGCAGGTGCCTGTCATCCCAGCTACTCAGGAGGCTGAGGCAGGAGAATCGCTCGAACCCGGGAGGTGGAAGTTGCAGTGAACTGAGATCGCACCACCGCACTCCAGCCTGGGCCAACAGCAGTGAGACTCTGTCTCAAAGAAAAAATAAAAATTCAGACGGTGCGGCGGCTCACGCCTGTAATCTCAGGACTTTGGGAGGCCGAGGTGGGTGGATCACCTGAGGTCAGGAGATTGAGACCAGCCCGGCTAACATGGCGAAACCCCGTCTCCACTAAAAATGCAAAAAATTACCAGGGTGTGGTGGCAGGTGCCTGTCATCCCAGCTACTCAGGAGGCTGAGGCAGGAGAATCGCTCGAACCCGGGAGGTGGAAGTTGCAGTGAACTGAGATCGCACCACCGCACTCCAGCCTGGGCCAACAGCAGTGAGACTCTGTCTCAAAGAAAAAAAATAAAAAAATTCAGACGGTCACAGTGGCTCACGCCTGTAATCTCAGAACATTGGGAGGCTGAGGTGGGTGGATCACCTGAGGTCAGGAGATGGAGACCAGCCCGGCTAACATGGAAAAACCCCATCTCCACTAAAAATGCAAACAATTACCACGGTGTGGTGGCAGGTGCCTGTCATCCCAGCTACTCAGGAGGCTGAGGCAGGAGAATCGCTTGAACCTGGGAGGTGGAGGTTGCAGTGAGCTGAGATCCGGCCACTGCACTCCAGCCTGGGCGACAGACTCCATCTCAAAAATAAAATAAAATAAAAAATAAATAAATAAATGAGTAGGAATTGAGTAATAAAAATGAGATCAGAATTAACTGAGAGCAAAAAATACATGATAGAATTGCAGGGTCAAAAGAGAAGACCAATAGCATTAAACAAGTACTCTGGTGATACTCATTAAAGAAAAGGTGAAGTCATTTAAAAAAAAAAAAGCAAACTCAGGAATGAAAAATGGGGAATCACTACAGACACTATAAACTTTTAGAATTTCATAAGTGGGTACTATGAACGTTGTGGCTATCAAATTGAAACTGTGGATAGATTGAACAAATCTCTAGGAAGGTTAAAATGTATCAAAACTGATACCTAATGAAAGAAAAAGTGTAAACTGTCTTACAACTGTAAAACAGATAGTGTCTCTGACCAAACACATTTATAAACAGAAACTTGGACCCAAAAGTCTTTACTTGTATATTGCACCACATATTTAAGAAAGAAATTACACCAGTGTCACTCAAAATATCTCAGAAATTAGGAGGAGAGGAAAGATTCACTGCTCATTTTATAGTATGGATAACTCTCATTCAATTGGATAACTCAGTTGAAACCTAGGACAAGATTGCAGAGATCTCTCTGTCGTGAACACAGACAAAAAATAATACCTAAAATATTACCACTACATAAAAAGATAAATGTCATACTAAGTAAGGTTTATTCCGGGAATGCAAGTTAGTTTAACTGCAAACCATCCCAACATAATAAAAGGTAAAAATCATACAATGATATGAATGAATACAGAAGAAATTGATAAAAACCAGCATTCATTCATCAGGTAAACAATAAATAAAGAAATAACTTAGCAAACTAGAAATACTAAGGGACTTTCCTTAGTCTGATAGGAGATATTTACAAAATATTTCAGCAAGCATCACAACGTAATATTGAAATATTGAGGCGAAGTGCGATGGCTCATGCCTGTAATCCCAGCACTTTAGGAGGCCAAGGCCGGCAGATCATGAGGTCAGGAGATCAAGACCATCGTGGCTAACATGGTGAAACTCTGTCTCTACTAAAAAAACAAAAAATTAGCTGGGTGTGGTGGCGGGCCCATGTAGTCCCAGCTATTCGAGAGGTTGAGGGGGGAGAATCATGTGAATCCGGGAGGTGGAGGTTGCAGTGAGCCGAGATCATGCCACTGCACTGCAGACTGGGCGACAGAGCGAGACTCCATCTCTAAAAAAAAAAAAAAAATTGAAATATTGAAACTCTGTTTCAGATGGATAGATGGACGAGAATGCTGATATCCCTAGTTCTATTTAATGTGATGAGTGAGAACCTGTGGTGTTTGGTTTTCGGTTCCTGTGTGAGTTTGCTGAGAATGATGGTTTCCAGCTTCATCCATGTCCCTGCAAAAGACACGAACTCATCCTTTTTGATGGTTGTATAGTATTCCACGACGTCTATGTGCCACGTATTCTTCCAACTGTCTGCCAGCTCAACGAGAATCTCCTCTCCTTTTGGGGAATTCTCTTGCTTTATTTTTTAATTTTTGTAGAGACAGAGAAGATCTCACTATGTCACCCAAGTGGCTCTCAAACTCCCAGGCTCAAGCTATCCTCCTGTCTCAGTCTCCCAAAGTGCTGGGATGACAGGCAGGAGCCTCTGCACCTGGCCCTCATCCTTGCTCTTTGAGCTGCCCTGGGATCACCTCGTCCCCACTGGAAAGTTAAAACAGAGACAACACCATCTCAACTCCGTGCCAGAATGAGTTCCTGTTAAGATTCAGACTAGACAGTGTGGTAGAAATCGTCAGTCTAGCTGGGCGCGGTGGCTCACGCCTGTAATCCCAGCACTTTGGGAGGCCGAGGCAGGTGAATCACCAGGTCAGGAGTCTGAGACCAGCCTGGCCAACATACTGAAACCCCATCTCTACTAAAAATACAAAAAATTAGCTGGGGGTGGTGGCGGGCACCTGTCATCCCAGCTACTCGGGAGGCTGAGTCAGGAGAATCGCTTGAACTTGGGAGGCCAAGATTGTGGTGAGCCGAGATCGTGCCACTGCACTCCTGTCTGGGCGACAGAGCCAGACTCCTGTAATTAAAAAAAAAAAAAAAGAGCCAGACTGTGTCTCAAAAGTAAATAAATAAATAAACAAAGATAAAAAAAGAGGAATTGTCATTCTATGTATAAAATGTTGGAAATGGAGAACGGAGCTGTTCTTAGCATTATTAAGATAAATTAAATTGCAGGGCTGAGATGGGGCAGGTAAGAGAGCATCCAGTGATCCGGGCGTGGTGGCTCACGCCTGTAATTCCAGCACTTTGGGAGGCCGAGGCGTGCGGATCACCTGATGTCAGGGGTTCGAGACCAGTCTGGCCCACATGGTGAAACCCCGTCTGTAACAAAAATACAAAAAATTTAGCCGGGCGTGGTGGCGGGCACCTGTAATCCCAGCTACTCGGGAGGTTGAGGCAGGAGAATCACTTGCACCCGGGAGGCAGAGGTTGCAAAGCCAAGGTTGCACCATTGCACTCCAGCCTGGGAAGCAAGAGTGAAAGCCCATCTCAAAAAAATAAAATTAAAAAGAGAGGACCCAGGGAGGTTTCCCAGGGTCCGTCTTGGAGGGTTCCAGTCGGCTTTGCACAGCCCCCTCCTCCTGGCAGCCTCACCTACTTGGAAAACAACGGTCTCAGGGGGACCCCTCCCTCCATCCCAGCCAGCCAGGCCTCTTGTGTCTGCAACATCCCGTTACAACCAACCCTGGTCCCGTACAGCACTCCATCTCAAGACGTCTCCGTGTTCTTTTTGAACACTGGAAGTTCATCACGATAAACATCCTCTTTGTGTCCTAATTTTTTTAACCGACTGGATTGAAATCCTCCTGACAGCCTCCCTCCAGTCCTCGCACGCAGCGTGATAGGGATGACAGGCGGTGTCTGTCTCTGCAAACCCTCCGTGACGCCTCATCCCATGTTTTCTGACCGTTTAATTGAATCACGCGTCTCCAACTTGTTATTTTTAATTTGCAACATTTGATTTCTGACACCGGTTTTTCCGCACGTCATCAATTATGCAGTCTGGAGACTCGGTGGCTCGGGTGATTAAAAAAAAAACTAATTAGGCATGATTAAAAAAAAAAAAGAAGAAAAAAAAGGAAAGAGAGACCTCTTAACTCTGGGCCTGTGACCGGGTAAAGGAGGCTGATTTCACTGGAAATGCCTCATTTTCTTTCTAAGCGATGACGTTCAGCTTCGTACAGTATGATTGACTTTGACACATGTGAAAAGGCCACGTGCCATTTTCTTCTCCCCACCCCCCTTCCCGAATATTCACCAGCAACTGCAGAACGCGCGGCCCGTTGATGTCGAGTTCCTGCCCTTTCAAGTTCTAGCTAATGACAGCAAAGAAGTAAAGGATGGGGGAAAAAAAAGTAAAGGATGGGGGCAAAAAAGGGTAAGTTTTGGAAAAAGACGCCCTTCCTCGTCCAGCAACGTGCAGGTGGTTTTGGGTTTCTGAGACACGGTCTGGCTCTGTCGCCCAGGCTGGAGTGCAGTGGCACCATCTCGACTCACTGCAACCTCTGCCTCCCGGTTCAAGTGATTCTCCTGCCTCAGCCTCCTGAGGAGCTGGTGGTGGCTCAGGCCTGTAATCCCAGTTACTCGGGAGACTGAGGCAGGAGAATCGCTTGAGCCAGGAGGTGGAGGTTGCAGTGAGCAGAGATCGCGCCCCTGCACTCCAGCCTGGGTGGCAGAGCGAGGCTCCAAAAAATAAATAAATAAATAAATTAATAAATAATAAACTATCCTAATGCATAATACATTACATATATTATATATAAATACATAAATATATATTACATATAATATATAATATATAATATATATTTAAATACATAATATATACTATATATTTAAATATATAGTATATTTAAATACATAATATGTATAATATATAATATATAGTATAATATACTATATATAATATATATAATATATAGTATATTTAAATATATAGTATATATTATATAGAAATACACAATATATTTAAATATATATTATATATTATATATACTATATATTGTTAAAATATATATTATATATTATAAACACACAATATATTTAAATATATAGTATGTATTATATATAATATATTTTAAAATATACAGTGTATATTATATATATTATATATTTTAAAATATATATTATATATATTTTAAAATATAATGTATATTATATAGTATATAAATATATTTT
>CM058096.1:155323500-155351000 GCA_030247045.1 Colobus guereza
TTTCTTTTCCCGCGAGGACCCCAAAGTTCAGGAGAAGTTGACAACACAGCGAAGGCATTCATACCTCTGCAAAGGCCAGGTCTTTCGTGTGTGTGGCTGTTGCATCACGTTGCAACTGTTTGACCAGGCCCTTTTCACGACCGGCCATAAAAACCATGCTAATTAGTGGCTGCAGGAACGGGGGGCCCCACGTCTGGCCTCCCCACATTCTGGGGTGAGCCCGTGACCGCCAAGCGTTGGGTACGGCGAGCCCTACACACGTCGCTCACACTTTGTTGCAAACCCCAGGTTTATCCCGAAGTAATTTGTCTTTGCACCTCCGACCAGCCAAGGCGGAAAGAGGGTTGAAACAAGAGCGGTATGAAAGCAATTTTCCCATGGAGGGAGAAGCAATCGAGGGTCCTCGTGATGGATGTTAGAAATCAGTGCTTCTATGTAGAAATGGTCTCTGTACATGTCTATGTAGAAAAGAGACAAACACACACACACACACACACACAGAGGGAGAGAGAGAGAAAAAGACGGAGAAAACAGAGTTTCCACCATTCCATCATTCCTTTTCTTTATTCACTCAAAGGATTATAAATCATGCTGCTATAAAGACACATACACACGTATGTTTATTGTGGCACTATTCACAATAGCGAAGACTTGGAATGAACCCAAATGTCCATCAGTGACAGACTGGATTAAGAAAACGTGGCACGGCCGGGCGCAGTGGCTCAAGCCTGTAATCCCAGCACTTTGGGAGGCCGAGACGGGCGGATCACGAGGTCAGGAGATCGAGACCATCCTGGCTAACACGGTGAAACCCTGTCTCTACTAAAAAATGCAAAAAAACTAGCCGGGCAAGGTGGCGGGCGTCTGTAGTCCCAGCTACTCGGGAGGCTGAGGCAGGAGAATGGCGTGAACCTGGGAGGCGGAGGTTGCAGTGAGCTGAGATCCGGCCACTGCACTCCAGCCTGGGCGACAGAGTGAGACTCTGCCTCAAAAAAAATAAATTAAAAAAAAAAAAAAAAGAAAACGTGGCACATATACACCATGGAATACTATGCAGCCATAAAAAAGGATGAGTTTGCATCCTTTGCAGGGACATGGATGCAGCTGGAAACCATCATTCTCAGCAAACTCACACAGGAACAGAAAACCAAACACCGCATGTTCTCACTCATAGGTGCAAACTGAACAATGAGATCACTTGAACTCGGGAAGGGGAACGTCACACACTGGGGCCTATCATGGGGGGGGCAGGGATTGCATTGGGGAGTTATAGCTGATATAAATGATGAATTGATGGGTGCTGACGAGTTAATGGGTGCAGCACAGCAACATGGCACATGTACACATATGTAACAAACCTGCACGTTATGCACATGTACCCTAGAACTTAAAGTATAATTATAATAATAAGAAGAAATCCTTAAAGAAAACATACGTAAAATGTAGGTTTACTGTCCATGTTTTTAATTTGGACTCAAGACGCTCAGCTGCTCAGTGCACTCTGGAGTGAAAGACACACACAAAAAAAGCCAAGTGTGGTGGCAGGTGCCTGTCATCCCGGCTACTTGGGAGGCTGAGGCAGGAGAATGTCTTGAACCCCGGAGGCGGAGGTTGCAGTGAGCCGAAATCACACCACTGCACTCCAGCCTGGGCGACAAGAGTGAAACTCGGTCTCAAAAAATAAAATAGAATCCACAATGAATTTGAATTCCACCTGGCAGAACAGAAAAAGAATAGATTTATTCCAAAATAGGAGTGAGAACGTGTGATCCTCTCATTGATACCCTTTTAGGATGCTTAGTTCTGAACTGATTTGCCCCATGTGTTCAGTTGGGATCAAAGACGTCTTTTAGCCAAAAAAACCAAACTTCCCTGGCTGGGGGCGATGGCTCAGGCCTGTCGTTCCAGCACTTTGGGAGGCCGAGGTGGGCGGATCACGAGGTCAGGAGTTTGAGACCAGCCTGACTGACACGGTGAAACCTCGTCTCTACTAAAAATACAAAATTTTAGCCAGGCGTGGTGGCAGGCACCTGTAGTCCCAGTTACTTGGGAGGCTGACGCAGGAGAATTACTTGAACCTGGGAGGCGGAGGCTGTGGACTGTGTGCCCGTCTACACGGGGGTTTAAAACGTGGGTCCTGGCTGTGGACTGTGTATCGGTCTACACAGGGGCTGAAAATGTGGCTTTTAAATTTAAACTTAACCAGTTTTGTTTTTCTGGGAAATCCATACCAACAGAACCCTGGGAATAAAATAAAAATAAAATAAAACTCCATATTGTGAGTCAATATATCTCGCCAGCCAGCTGCAGTGGCTCGCAACTATGATCCCAGCACTTTGGGAGGCTGAGGTGGGTGGATCCCGTGAGCCCAGGAGTTTGAGACCGGCCCGGGGCCACATAAGAAGACGCTGTCTCTACAAAAACTTGAAAATTATCTGAGTGTGCTGGTGAGTATCTGTAGTACCGAGTCCTCTGGAGGCTGAGGCCAGAGGACTGCTCCACCCAGAAGGTTGAGGCTGTAGTGAGCCGAGATCACACCGCTGCAGTCCAACTTGGGTGCCAGAATGAGAGCTTGTCTCAAAAAATTATATATATATATACACACACACACAGACACACACACACGTATATATGTATATGTATATATAATACACACAATATGCATATGTATATACATATTGATATTGTATGTATCACATATACACATATGCATGTTTATGTATATATGCATATACACATATGCATATATACATATACATGCCCATATATACACATACACATATACATATGTATATATACACATACATATACATGTATACATATACATATGTGTATATATGCATATACACATACACATGCATATATACACATGCATATATACATATAATACATATGCATACGCGTATATACATATAATACATATGCATATGCACACATACACATAATACATATGCATATATACATATAATACATATGCATACGCATATATACATATAATACATATGCATATATACATATAATACATATAATACATATGCATATATACATATAATACATATAATACATATGCATATATACATATAATACATATGCATATATACATATAATACATATAATACATATGCATATATACATATAATACATATGCATATATACATATAATACATATGCATATGCATATATGCACATAATACATATACATATGCATATATACATATACATATGCATATATACATATACATATGCATGTATACATATGCATGTGCATATATGCATATGTGTATAATAGACATGCATATTTTATGTATTATATGTACATACACTGTGTATATTTGCATATATTATGTACATATAATACATACAATATGTATCTGTATTATATGTATATACACAGATACATATTGTATGTATTACATATACATATACATATATACATATACATAGGTATACATAATATTATTTCACATTTATTTATTTTTATGTATTATATTATATATATATATATTTTCCTCATGGCCACTTCTAAATTAATTGCTTTTACTCTCCCTCCCGTTTTTGGTTTTCCTGGGTAGAAGGTAGGTTAATAGGCAACACGCCTGACTTCTGTCACCCCAGCCTGCATTGCACTGTCATCCTGAAAAGGATCCGGCCACTACTCCGTGGCCTCTGATCTTCCACCTCGGGGACCCCCCCGGGAGGCAGAAAGATTTGCACAAGCACGGAGAGGAACTCCAAAAGCCACAGGGGCCGTTTAAAAAGCAGACAGCCAACCTACAGACCATCGTCAAGTTATCATTCCGAAAACAAGCCTAGTGGAAAAAACAAAAAAAAAATCCAGTTCTGTCTACTCCGATTCATAGAACTCGTAATGCATTTTTTATTTTTAATTCGAAAACTTTGGACTATTATCTGGAAAGGCGGATGTGACCCTACTTGATTGATTTCAACATTGATCGCGACGAATCAGGAAAAAGAATGAAGCGTTTTTCCTACAAGCTCGTTTCTCAGTGCCACCAGGGATTGGGAAAGGAACCGCTTTACAATGTCAGAAGAATATCCAAGGACGTTTATCTAAAATGCCTGGGCTTAAAAACTGCATTAAAAGTAGGTGAGCTATCATGTCATCCAGTGATTCCTTTCAGAGTCATACCACCACGTGTACCCTGGTCAGTCATCTGAGAGTCAGCGGGATGAAGAACTGCCTGGCGTCTGTTTAAAGCGGCTCACGCTGTTTCTTAAAATGTTTCTACAGGGGAAATCTTGCCTGTCTTGGAGAAATGGAAAGTCACTTTATTACTATTGTTGTTGTTATTATTATTATTATTATACTTTAAGTTCTGGGGCACATGTGCAGAATGTGCAGGTTTGTGACACAGGTAGACACGTGCCATGGTGGTTGGCTGCACCCATCAACCCGTCATCTACATTAGATATTTCTCCTAATGCTCTCCCTTCCCTAGCCCCCCACCTCCTGACAGGCCCCGGTGTGTGATGTTCCCCTCCCTGTGTCCATGTGTTCTCACTGTTCAACTCCCACTTACAAGTGAGAACATGTGGCGTTTGGTTTTCTGTTCTTGTGTGAGTTTGCTGAGAAGGATGGTTTCCAGCTTCATCCACGTCCCTGCAAAGGACAAGAACTCATCCTTTTTGATGGCTGCATAGTATTCCACGGCATATGTGTGCCACATTTTCTGTATCCAGGCTATCATTGATGGGCATGTGGGTTGGTTCCAAGTCTTCACTATTGTGAACAGTGCTGCAGTAAACATACGTGTACACATGTCTTTATAGTAGAATGATTTATAATCCTTTGGGTGTATACCCAGTAATGAGATTGCCGGGTCAAATGGTATTTCTACTTCTAGATCCTTGAGGAATCGCAAAGTCACTTTTTAAGACCTTTGACTCTGTTCATTTTACCCACCCCAGCTAAAATGTATAATATTTATTTTGGGGTATTCAGAAATGATAGTCAATTATCAGCCGGAGAAAACCTTAAACCCAAAATGCAAAAGGGGCATTTTGCATTTTGATATTTTTAAAATCCAGAGTTTACAAAATTCACATGCGCTTCCTCTTACACAAGCAGGTGCCCCCAATTCCCCTCAGCCTGATTTTTTTAAAAAAACACTGTAAAATAGGGGATGTTTTTATTGGGCAGTCACTGAAGTTTGGTTTGACTGCATCCTGGTTCACCGTCAGCTGAAGGCATGGCACGCCCAACAGAAATGCATTCCTGAATGACGCGGCTGGACTCTGTGAAGATTGGCACCACTCGCGCAGGCTGAGGCAGGAGCATCGCTTGAGGCCAGGAATTCGAGAGCAGCCTGAGCTACAAACTGAGACCCCGTTTCTACAAAAACTGGAAAAAATGTACGTGGGCATGGCGGCGTGCGCCTGTGGCCCCAGCTACTCCGGAGGGTGAGGTGGAAGCTTTCCTTGAGCCTGGGAGTTTGAGGCTGCAGGCAGCTGTGTTTGCACCGCTACACTGTGGCCTGAATGACAGAGTGAGATCCTGTGAAAGAGAGAAAGAAAAAGGAAGGAAGGAAGGAAGGAAGGGAAAGAAAGAAAGAGAGAGAGAGAGAGAGAGAGAGAAAGAAAGAGAGAGAAAGAAAGAAAGAAAGAAAGAAAGAAAGAAAGAAGAGAAAAGAAAGAAAGAAAGAAAGAAAGAAAGAAAGAAAGAAAGAAAGAAGAAAGAAAGAAAGAAGAAAGAAAGAAAGAAAGAAAGAAAGAAAGAAAGAAAGAAAGAAAGAAAGAAAGAAAAGAAAGAAAAGAAATAAAGAAAAGAGGAGAGGAGGGGAGGGGAGGGAGACAGGGAGGAAGGAAGGAAGGAAGGGAAGGGAAGGGAAGAGAAGGAGAGGGAAGGGAAAGGGAAAGAAGAGAAAGAAGAGAAAAGAAAGAATTCAAGACCAGCCTGGTCAACATGGTAAAACTCCGTCCCTACTAAAAATACAGCATTAACAGGGTTTGGTGACACACGCCTCTAATCCCAGCTACTCGGGAGGCTGAGGCAGGAGAATCGCTTGAACCCGGGAGGCGGAGGTTGCAGTGAGCCAAGATCGCGCCACCGCACTCCAGCCTCGGAGACAAGAGCGAGACTCTGTCTCAAAAAAAGAAAAAAAAAGATACATGTTCCTCAGTCACTGGAAAATGAGATTTCTGAGCAGCTGGTACACATGCTTAGAAACATTATATGTCATCAATGTGTATAATCTTCATGGAATTTTTTTCTTGAGCCAGGGTCTTGCTCTGTTGCCCGAGCTTGAGTGCAACGGTGCAATCACGGCTCAGTGCAGCCTCAACCACCTGGGCTCACACAATCCTCCCACCTCAGCCTCCCTAGTAGCTGGAAATACACATTTTTAGAGATGGGGGTCTTGCTATGTTGCCCAGGCTGGTCTTGAACTTCTGGCCTCGTGGTTCTCCCACCTCAGCCTCTCAAAGCGCTGGGATGACAGGCGTGAGCCACCGCACCTGACCCGGACGATGATTCTTAAACATAAAATAAAACGTGGCCGGGCGCGGTGGCTCAAGCCTGTCATCCCAGCACTTTGGGAGGCCGAGACGGGCGGATCACGAGGTCAGGAGATCAAGACCATCCTGGCTAACCCGGTGAAACCCCGTCTCTACTAAAAATATAAAAAACTAGCCGGGCGAGGTGGCGGGCGCCTGTAGTTCCAGCTACTCGGGAGGCTGAGGCAGGAGAATGGTGGGAACCCGAGAGGCGGAGCTTGCAGTGAGCTGAGATCCGGCCACTGCACTCCAGCCTGGGCCACAGAGCGAGACTCCGTCTCAAAAAATAATAATAATAAATAAAAAATAAATAAACAAATACATAAAATAAATAAATAAATAAAATAAATGAATAAATAAAATAAAATAAAACGTGAGAAGAGAAGAAAATCGAATGGCGGTTTTTGTCTTCTCCTTGGCTCTGTGTTACTTTGTGGCTGCAACTGTTCTTCCCTTGATGAAGTCAGTTCCAAATCTGCAAACTGAAGTGAAGGGCGAGTGAGTGCTCTGTGTATCTTCTTCACACGGGGTGGTGAGTGTGTGTGTGTGTGTATTTGTATGTCCAGGGTTCCTCCACATCCCCGCAGAGACCTGGGACTCCATCCAATTTCTATTTTGACCAGAAACAGGAAAAATCAACCTTTCGGAAACTCCAACGTCCACCGGGGGCTTGACTGAAACAGGTGTCTGTCCTTTCTCCATCCAGCCACCCGGCCTGCGAATCTCCGGACGTATCTTCACCAGAGGTGCCTACCCAGAGGGCTTCTATTGATAAAGTTTTTGTAGGTAAAGGAGAAGCAGAAAAAAAAATTTTTTTTTGATCTCTTGGGGCCCGGAAATCAATCAGAAGTTGATAAAGCAGAGTTCGTGCCTGCCGAAAGTAAAACAAGCCTGATTTGTTTACCCACCGAGGCCTTCACGTTGTCAGGTCTGCAGCGAGATGATTTATAGACCAACACCCCCAAGAAATCATTTAAAGCAGATGAGGTTCCTCTAGGACCATCCTCTCTAATATGACAGGCTGATAGAGGCTGACAGGTAACCGGGTTGTTCAGGATGGCAAGCCGGTTCCAGAAATCCTGATGACATTGAAATATTAATGGTACCGCCGGGAGAGGAAGATTGAGTCGAGGTGGGGGCGAGATTCCGGATGAGGACCGAGGTGCAAACACCACGTCGCAGTCACCGTGCTGGGAACGGAAGCCTGGGGATGCCAGGGGGATGTTACCTTTGCTCCACCCGAAAGCAGGGGCCGCATGGCAATGACTTGTGCGCTGCTGGTGTGGGCCGGAGACAACCCACCTGCCAGGCTCACAGGGGAACGTGGAGCTTCCCTCATCACCTCCTCTCTCCTGCAGCTGCAAAGGTGATGGCCACAGGCCCTTGTCTCTGCAGCTGTTAATTCCCCGGTAGCCTCTCTCGTGGCCCTCTGCAAATGCCTGGCTGCAAGACACTTTAACCTAACAGGAACATGAGCCCCCAGCACAGTGACTGCCTGCAGACTTTCCAGGAGACTGTCTCGTGCTGGCTGGATGAAAGCTTGTGTGTGTGTGTGTGTGTGTGTGTGTGTGTGTGTGGTTTTGTTTTTTCCCTGCAGAGAAAAATGGAAAGAATCTTGCCCCGGCCACAGGAAAAGGACATTCCTGAGCAGCGTACATTTGCTTCTTTCTTTCTTTCTCTCTTTCTCTTTCTTTCACTTTCTTTCTTTCTTTCTTTCTTTCTTTCTTTCTTTCTTTCTTTCTTTCTTTCTTTCTTTCTTTCTTTCTTTCTTTCTCTCTTTCTCTCTCTCTTTCTCTCTTTCTCTTTCTTTCTTTCTTTTCCTTTCTTCCTTCCTTCTTCCTTTCTTTTCTTTCTCTTTCTTTCTTCTTTCTCTTTTCTTTCTTTCTGTCCTTCCTTCCTTCTTTCTTTCTTTTCTTTCTCTCTTTCTTTCTTTCTGTCTCTCTTTCTTTCTTCTCTCTTTCTCTTTTCTTTCTTTCTTTCCTTCTTTCTCTCTTCCTTCCTTCCCTCTCTCCTTTCCTTCCTTCCTTCCTTCCTTCCCTCCCTCCCTCCCTCCCTCCTTTCTTTCTTTCCTTCCTTTCTTCTTTTCCTTCCTTCCTTTTTTCTTTCTTTCTCTCTTTCTGTCTGTCTTTCTTTCTTTCTTTCTTCTCTCTCTTTTCTTTCTTTCTTTCTTTCTTTCTTTCTTTCTTTCTTTCTTTCTTTCTTCCTTTCTTTCCTTCCTTCCTCTTCCTTCCTTCCCTCCCTCCTTCCTTCCTTCCTTCTTTCCTTCCTTTCTCCTTCTTTTTCCTTCCTTCCTTCCTTGCTTGCTTCCTTCCTTTCTTTCTTTTTGAGACAGAGTCTGGCTCGGTCACTCAGGCTGCAGTGCCTTCCTTTCTTCCTTCCTTTCTTTCTTTTTGAGATGGAGTCTCGCTCTGTCTCCCAGGCTGGAGTCTCACTCTGTCTCCCAGGCTGGAGTGCAATGGATCGATCTCAGCTCACTGCAACCTCCGCCTCCTGGGTTCAAGCGATTCTCCTGCCTCAGCCTCCTCAGTAGCTGGGATGACAGGCCTGAGCCACCACACCGGGCTGATTTTTGTATTTTTAGTACAGTCCGAGTTTCACCGTGTTGGCCAGGCTGGTCTCGAACTCCTGACCTCAGGTGATCCACCCGCCTCAGCCTCCCAAAGTGCTGGGATGACAGATGTGAGCCACCGCGCCTGGCCCACCGTGAGGAGTTTCTAATTTGCTGATGGTCAGAGGTAGCTTGCTGATACAACTGGATCCCAGCAGGAGGGGAGACAAACATCCCCAGAAGCCGGAGAAAAGTTGGACAGGTGGGCTTGTAAGCAAACAGAGCTGTGCTATTTATTTTTTAAAGCAATGAGTGTTTTTCACTTGTTCACTTAAGGCGGCAGCCAGGGAGGAAAGATTTTCACCACACAAGAGGAAATCTGAGCCCTTGGCTACAATCTGCTCGTTCTAATGGAAATAATTATTGAGTGAACATGGCTTCCAGCTCCCCGTGGTGTATTAAAGAAACAGTATGGAAATAAAGATATTACCATGTTATTAATGCTTATTGTTGAAACAGAAATGCGGAAAATATATGGCTGAGTGTAGTATTTAAATTGCAAAAACGTGGAGATGTTTAATAAGGTAGAGGCAGTTCTGGGTTGTTGGTTTTTTTTTTTCCCCCTCCCCTTCATAATTTTCAATATAATCTAAATTAAGCTATAAAAAATCATGACCTATAGCAATTTTTAAAATCATCTTTCATCTCGGGGAAACTAACTCACAGCGCACTGAAAATATTACAAGTAAATACCGTATTGAGAACATTGATTATTTTCCTTAATCCAATTCAAGCATATTGAGACGTAAAGCAAAATTATGGGAAATTACACACATGCCTGGAGGCCGGGGGAGCCCCTTGAAGCATCTAAAAGGGAAATGTGTTATTTTTTTTAAGGGACAACTTCTCATACCTGATTAGTGGTGCCAAATTCTCTTCGAAAGAATGCATCAGTGCCCTACCTTGTCAACAGTACGATCGATGGCTGGAGTTTTAATGCAGCTCCTTGCAACGGTTTGGGGAAATCTGGACCATTTCAGGAAGACGTATGGTAGCATTTCAGATGCAAACGCTATTTTTCAGTCACCCTGTGCGTATGACAAGCAGAATAAAGAACGGACTCCACAGTTCCTCCGGCCACACGCACAGCTCTGCCTTGGGGTATCAGGAAGGGGTGTACTTTCTTCTGCACAGCCACAGATAAAGAGGAAGATGAACCCTCAAACCCAAGTCTTGATATACTCACTCCTTAGACTGCCTTCTTTTTCTTCTTCCTTTTTTTTTTTTTTGGACAGAGTCTTGCTCTGTCACCCAGGCTGGAGTGCAGTGGCACGATCTCGGCTCACTGCAAGCTCCACCTCCTGGGTTCAAGCGATTCTCCTGCCTCAGCCTCCTGAGTAGCTGCGATGACAGGCACCCGCCACCACCTGTAATTTTTGTATTTTCAGTAGAGACGGGGTTTCACCATGTTGGCCAGGCTGGTCTCCAACTCCTGTGACCTCGTGATCCACCCGCCTCGGCCTCCCAAAGTGCTGGGATGACAGGCGTGAAGTGGATTGCTTTCTGAATGAGAAAGTCATTAGGAGCCAGCCCACAGGACATAGGGCTCCGAGCAGGTGCCAAGGAAAAGCCATGCAGGTCCCAGGCTCTGTGTTCCCATCGCTGGGGACTTATTTTTTTTTTTTTACCTTACTCTGGAAACAGGATTAAGAAAGACAACTGTTCTGGAGCCATGTTGCTGCCCCTGGTAGAAGCTGCTTCATATCCGTTTCTACCCCTCCTGAAGCCCCAGGAGCAAAAGTCAGATGAAAAACCGACTAGATTCTGTCTGCTCCATCCAGCCAAAGTGTTCAGCCAGCCCCAGAGAACCAGCTTCCTCCCAAGCTTTTGTCTGAAGTCGTACGGATTTGACCTTCCAACCCCCTGTGGCCCCTGACCTTTCGTCCAAGTTTCCTGATATCCACCATGATACTGGCCGTGAATTTCTACCTTCCCACCTTCATCGGACACCTCCATGGAGACAGCATTTCCAGAGGCTGCATGGAAGACCCCCAAGTCTTGCTGTGTTACCTCTGAATTAAACTTGGGTGCTTTGCGCTGGGCGCAGTGGCTCACGCCTGTCATCCCAGCACTTAGGGAGGCCGAGGCAGGTGGATCGTTTGAAGTCAGGAGTTCAAGACCAGCCTGACTAACATGGTGAAACCCCGTCTCTACTAAACAAATACAAAAGTTAGCTGGGCGTGGTGGGTGCCTGTAGTTCCAGCTACTCGGGAGGCTGAGGCAGGAGAATCTCTTGAACCCTGGAGGCAGAGGTTGCGGTGAGCCAAGATCCCGTCACTGCACTCCAGCCTGGGGGACAAGAGGGAAACTCTGTCAAAAGAAAGAAGGAAGGAAGGAAGGAAGGAAGGAAGGAAGGAAGAAAGAAAGAAAGAAAGAAAGAAAGAAAGAAAGAAAGAAAGAAAGAAAGAAGAAAGAAAGAAAGAAAGAAAGAAAGAAAGAAAGAAAGAAAGAAAGAAAGAAAGAGAAAGAAGGAAGGAAGGAAGAAAGGGAAAGGAAGAAGGAAGGAAGGAGAGAGAAAGAAAGGGAATGAAGGAAGGAAGGAAAAAGAGAGAGAAAGAAAGAAAGAGAAAGAGAGAAAGAAAGAAAGAAACAAAGAAAGAGAAAGAAGGAAGGAAGGAAGGAGAGAGACAGAAAGAAAGGGAAGGAAGGAAGGAAAGAGAGAGAGAAAGAAGAAAGAAAGAAAGAAAGAAAGAAAGAAAGAAAGAAAGAAAGAAAAAGAAAGAGAAAGAAAGTTGGTTGAGGAGATGAGAATAATACACTCCACTCTGTAAACGTATCCTTGGCCAGCTAAGTGCTAGCCACACACCCTCCAGAGGTACCTGACCTTTGCAAAGAGCATGCAGAATGCCTTCTTGGGTTTCTAGTGCAGGACCTGTGGTGATGCTTCCTTTAGGGGCGACAGACAAATCAAAGATACACAGTGCTTGCGGTACTTCGGCAGCTCTGTCAGTGGAGGAGGCTGTGCTGACTTGAACGGCCTTCTTTGGCCATCTTTACGTGCAAGAGAGGCTGGAAGACAAAATAAAAATATACAAGATGCAGCTGGGCATTTTGCAAATTCTTAAAAATTGGGGTTGCAGACCGGGCGCGGTGGCTCACGCCGGTAATCCCAGCACTTTGGGAGGCGGAGACGGGCAGATCACAAGGTCAGGAGTTCCAGACCAGCCTGGCCAATATGGTGAAATCCCGTCTCTACTAAAAATACAAAAATTAGCTGGGTGGTGCGTGTGACTGTAGTCCCAGCTACTCTGGAAACTGAGACACAAGAATTGCTTGAACCCGGGAGGCGGAGGTTGCGGTGAGCCAAGATTGCATCACTGCACTCCAGCCTGGTGACAGAGCGAGGCTCCGTCTCAAAAAACTAAACAAACAGGCAAAATTGGGGTTGCTGAGTGGAGACGTGGAGGTAGGATATAAGAAAGGCCTACATTCCTCCCATCTCCATGCTCCATCAAAACTAACCTACCCTAATGAAGAGGGGACAGAAAAAGTAATTAAATCGAAGCCAATATTCAGGTGGTGATATCTACAAAAACAAAAATTAGGCTGGGCGCGGTGGCTCACACCTGTCATCCCAGCACTTTGGGAGGCCGAGGCGGGTGGATCACGAGGTCAGGAGTTCAAGACCAGCCTGGCCAAGATGGTGAAACCCCGTCTCTACTAAAAATACAAAAATTAGCTGGATGGTGCGTGCCTGTCGTCCCAGCCACTCTGGAAACTGAGACACAAGAATTGCTTGAACCCGGGAGGCGGAGGTTGTGGTGAGCCGAGATCACTCCCACTGCGCTCCAGCCTGGGCCGCAAGAGTAAGACTCCGTCTCCAAAAAAGAAAAACTGAATATACTCTCGGAGGTGGTTTAAATACGTAAAACTCATGTTTAATCATAGTAAAAACATTTCAGAGACATACTCGTCTTGGATCTGCGTAAAGAAAAGAGAAATCCAGATGGCGAATTTTTCAGCTGGGCTTGAGAAATTCTAATCTCACCTGTCCAAAATATAAAATTACTTGGAAAAGCGTAAGGTATCTGGAAGCCAGGGAGAGAGATTTCCGTAGAGTAGAATTGGGGGAAAAAAAATCCACAGAAAAGAGACATGGAGAGACGGTTAAAAACTTCATCCCACAAGCAAAGAACTGGGGTCAATGTGGGCGCACGCTGGAAATTCTATCACTTGCCAGAAACATGACTTTGCCTGTTTTTCTCATTCTTACATGATCTAATCAAAATTGAACACCAGTAACCTTGCATAATTTTTTAAGTATGAAAGGGGTTCCGGTGATATCATCAGCAAAAATGAAACCAAGTATGAACGTCCCAACGGCTCAATTTGTTTCTCAGCTTTGCTGAGTTTTAAGTTCCAAAAGAGACACCGGGTCCGTTTATGATGATGATTTTAAAAATTCTCCTCATTTCCTTAGAATGGCTTATAATTTTATAGAAGCAGCAGCTTGACAGGAAAAAAAACTACCATTTTTGCCTCTTTGAGATATATATATCATATATATGATACATTATAGTATATATTATATGTATTTTATAGATACTATATATTTTATATATAATATATTTTATATATAGTATATATTTTATCTGTAGTATATATTTTATATGTACTATATATTTTATCTGTAGTATATATTTTATATATACTATATATTTTATCTGTAGTATATATTTTATATACTATATATTTTATCTGTAGTATATATTTTATATATACTATATATTTTATCTGTAGTATATATATTTTATATACAGTATATATTTTATATACAGTATATATATTTTATATACAGTATGTATTTTATATGTACTATATATTTTATATATAGTATGTATTTTATATGTACTATATATATTTTATATATAGTATATATTTTATCTGTAGTATATATTTTATATTAGTATATATTTTATATTAGTATATATTTTATATATACTAGATATATTTTATATATACTATAAATATATTTTATATATTGTTTTGTGCAAAGCACTTCATGTTTCAACTTTTAAAATATACGTCACAGACGAACAGATTTCCTGTGTCACATTTTTCTCTGCATTCCAATTCTCATTCTTGGTTTCTGATTCCCAAAAACGGCCAAGACTGACTCTTACGAAGCATGGAAATAAAGTCACCTCAGGCCAGACAGCTGTAAACTCAAAAGAAGCAGAAAGTCTCCTTCTCCAGGATGAAACGCTGCATCCTGGTATGAAACTCTTCCTGTTTTGGTAACGTAGGGACTGGCGTAGCTCTCTTTAGTAAAAGCTGATTTAAGAAAAATAGACACGAAGGATCCCACTTTGTTGCCCAAAACAGCAGGGTGAGCGCTTTTATAAACGAGACTCAGATTGGAGATGCACCAAATCTCAGCTTGGAGAATGAGTGCAACAGTGCTACGTATCCCCATCATCCAAATGGGATTCTAACAGTTACCAGAAATAGGACTTTCGTGTTAGGAGAACCAGGCAATTCTTAAGACGAACAGGATCATTTCAGGCTGAAGCCTTTCTTTCAGTATTGTATGCTTTTACCTGAAGGGGTGGCCTGCCCCCCCCCCACACCTGTGGGTGTTTCTCGTTAGGTGGAACGAGAGACTTTAGAAAAGAAATAAGACACAGAGACAAAGTATAGAGAAAGAAAAGCGGGGCCCAGGACACCCGCTCTCAGCTTACGGAGGACCCACGCCGGCACCGGCCTCTGAGTTCCCTTAGTATTTATTGATCATTCTCTTTACCATCTTAAACATAAGGGAGTGGCAGGACAATATGATCATTGTAGGGAGGAAATCAGCAGTAAGACATATGAACAAAAATCCCTGTGACATGAATAAGTTTAAAGGAAAATGCTGTGCCTTGAGATGCATCTGCAAACATCTCCATAAACCTTTTAGCAGCATTGCTCCAGCCAGTCCCACCTTATTCCTAAAGGCGGTTTTCTCCTTGCTCAGTAAACAAAGCACACAAGGGGGTTTACACCGAGATGTTCCATTGCCCAGGGACGGGCAGGATTTTTAACCAGCAAGCTGCCTTCAGGTACTTGTTTAACAAAGACACATCCTGCACAGCCCAATATCCATTAAGCCTTGAGTCACCACAGCACGGGTCTCTTGCAAGGACAAGATTGGAGGTAAAGTCACAGATTAACAGCATCTCAAATACAGAGCCAAATGGAGTCTCTTATGTCTGCTTCCTTCTATATAGACACCATAACTGGCTGATCTCTCTTTCTTTTCCCCACATTTACCTATTCTTTTCTCCACTGAATGTTTAGCTTTAGCCCAAGAGGGATTTTCTGGGAAAGCTTCAGAAAGGCCCTCATCTATTTTTGAGTTCTCCAACCAGGGAGAAATTAATAGTTTCTACACATAAAAACATTTTTCAGATGCCTCTTGGAGATCTTGGTTAGACTTGTATTTTAAAAATGCAGACAACTCCAGGGAAAGGGTATGGAATGACAAATCGTTCCTTCTTCCTCCTCGGGCAGGCCGGTATAAAGTCTGGTTACTTAAAATGAGCAGCCTGCATAAACACACCTAAATAATCGCTCCACCGAGGCGCTTGCTGTCTCTCCAGTAACACCTACTAAACATCATCTCTCCTACAAGCCAGACGAACCGCAGCTTTTGGAAAATATCTTTTTTCAAAGCACCCTGTTACGGAAACACGTGTAGTCCAACTCAGAAGGAAGAAAAAAAAAAGTGGCTCGGGTTTCTTTTTAAACAGGTTTTTTTTTTCGTCATCTGCTCACTTAATGTTAAATGAAGTCTGTTTCCAGAGATGTATATAAAAAGATAGGCGTGTATATATAAAAGCTACGTATGTCTATAATATACATATATGAATATAAAAGATATATGTGTATATGGCGATTTCTGTAAATACAGGAAATCTATAGCAATGATCGATATAATAAAATCTATATCAATAGAATTAAAAGCTAAATAAAAATATATATAAATATTAGGTCAGTGCAAAAGTAATTTCAGTTTTTGTCATTAACTTTTGCACCAACCTAATGGATATATATGTATATTTAAATAGATACAGACATATGTATAAAATACATATAATAGACATTGTTAGATACAGAAACATATATACACATTTATTTAAAGACATGTGGATATACACAATATACAATATGTATACAGAAGGTATAATAAATATATAATTTCCATATACAGTAACTTCTCACTTAATCTCACAAAAAAACCTAAATAAAAATTATATATAAATATTAGGTCAGTGCAAAAGTAATTTGAGTTTTTGCCATTAACTTTTGCTCCAACCTAAAGGATACATACGTATATTTAAATAGATACAGACATATGTATAAAATACATATAACAGACATTGTTAGATACAGAAACATGTATATACATTTATTTAAAGACATGTGGATATACACAATATACAATATGTATACAGAAGGTATAATAAATATGTAATTTCCATATACAGTAACTTCTCACTTAATCTCACAAATAAGTTCTTGAAAGTAGCAACTATAAGCAAAAGGACCTATTGTCTGCTGTGGGAATTTAACTCTTGTTTGTATCAATTGGCCTACAGTAAAATTGGTTATACAGTAAGTCATTTTGTTTAAACTTGCAGTTTCTTTTTTTTTTTTTTTTGAGAGAGAGACTCGCTCTGTCGCCCAGTCTGGAGTGCAGTGGCATGATCTCTGCTCACTGCAACCTCCACCTCCCGCCTTCAAACGAATTCTCCTGCCTCAGCCTCCTGAGTAGCTGGGACTACAGGCGTGCACAATCATGCCCAGCTAATTTTTGTATTTTTTAGTAGAGATGAGGTTTCACCATGTTGGCCAGGCTGGTCTTGAACTCCTGACCTCAGGTGATCCACCCACCTCAGCCTCCTGAAGTGCTGGGATTACAGACGTGGGCTAACACACCTGGCCAGAGTTGTAGTTTCTGACAACCTGTCGATGATGTTAGGTGAGGCCTTGCCGTATATATTATATGGTGTCTCTGGTATTGTCTCTGATGGATAATAGTTATATTTACTTGGAAGCACCGTGTTAAGAGTCAGTCAGTTTGTGCTTAAGTCAATGCTGTGAGGACCTTGGACCTATGTTTACTGCTTCCCTGAAATCTTCCGTCCGTTTCTTCTTCCTCATTCTCGTAGTTAATAATAACATATGGCGTCTTTTGAAATTGCTGAATAAGTCGATTTTAAATGCTCTCACCTCCCAAAAAGGATACGTGACGTGAGGTGATGCATTGGTTAAGGAACCTGATCTAACCATTCCACAACGTATGCATTTATTAAAACACTGCATGCTGCCCTAGAAATACATACAATTCTTATTTGTCAATCACAAGGAAAATCACAGCTGAAAAAAAAAAAAAAAAGAATGGGATCCTGGACAGGTGTGGTGGCTCACACCTGTCATCCCAGCACTTTGGGAGGCCGAGGTGGGTGGATCGTCAGAGGTCAGGAGTTTGAAACCAGCCCTGTCCCTACTAAAATACAAAAATTAGCCAGGTGTGGTGGTGCGTACCTGTCATCCCAGCACTTTGGGAGGCCGAGGCGGGCGGATCACCTGAGGTCGGGAGTTCGAGATCAGCCTGACCTCATGTAGAAACATGTAGAAACCTCATCTCTACTAAGAAAAAAAAAAAGACAAAATTAGGCGTGGTGGTGGGCGCCAGTAATCCCAGTTACTTGGGAGGCTGAGGCAGGAGAATTGCTTGAAACCGGGAGGTGGAGGCTGTGATGAGCTCAGATTGAGCCATTGCACTCCAGCCCAAGCAACAACAGCAAAACTCCGTCTAAAAGAAATAATGAGATCCTGTCATTTGCAACATGGATGGAAGACGAGGTCACTATGTTCAGTGAAATAAGCAGGCACAGAGAGACACATTTTGCATGTTCTCACGCTTGTGTGGGAGCTAAAAATTGAACAAAAAATTAAACTCAGGGACACGGAGAGGAGGAGGATGGTGACTGAAGGCTGAGAAAAGGAGCAGGGAGGAAGGAAATAGTAGAGATGGTAATGGGTACAAAAATATCCTTGTACCCCATGTCTATATACACTGCTATGATAGACTGGATAAAGAAAATGTGGCACACACGGCATGGAATACTATGCAGTCATGAAAAAGGATGAGTTCCCGTCCTTTGCAGGGACATGGATGAAACTGGAAACCGTCATTCTCAGCAAACTCACACAAGAACCGAAAACCAAACACCGCCTGTTCTCACTCATAAGTGGGAGTTGAACAACGACATCACATGGACACAGGGAGGGGAACATCACACACTGGGGCCTGTCAGGGGTTAGGGGGCTAGGGGAGGGAGAGCATTAGGAGAAATACCTAATGTAGATGACGGGTTGATGGATGCAGCCAACCACCATGGCACGTGTATACCTGTGTAACCAACCTGCACGTTCTGCACCTGTGCCCCAGGACTCCAAGTATAATTTTTAAAAATTAAAAATGAAGTTAGGTAGAATGAAAATGATCTCTTATTTGGTAGCACACAATAAGATGGCTCTACTTAACGATAACTGATTGTATGTTTTACAATAACGAAAACAGTGGAATTGACATCATGGAATAAAATGATAAATGCTTCTCACACAATGAAACAATAAATGCTTGAGGTGGTAAATATCCCAGTCGTGGTGGTTTGATCATGATACCTTGTAGGCTTGCATCAAAACAGCACATGTGGCCGGGCGCAGTGGCTCACGCCTCTAATCCCAGCACTTTGGGAGGCTGAGACAGGTGGATCGCAAGGTCAGCAATTCAAAGCCAGCCTGGCCAAGATGGTGAAACCCCGTCTCTACTAAAAATACAAAAATCAGCTGGGCGCAGTGACAGGCGTCTGTCATCCCAGCTACTCAGGAGGCTGAGGCAGGAGAATCGCTTGAACCCAGGAGGCAGAGGTTGCAGTGAGCCAAGATCATGCCACTGCACTCTAGCCTGGGCAACAGAGTGAGACTCTGTCTCAAAAAAAAAAAAAAAAAAAGCACATGTATCCCATAAATATATGCAACTATTATATACCCATCATCATCGATACATTTAAAAAAAAACTAAAAATTATTCCTTACGATGACCATGTGCCCCCAAAAACCAGTGTGCTGTAAACTCAGGGCACACCAACATGGCACAAGTATACATATGTAACAAACCTGCATGTTGTGCACATGTACCCTAGAACTTAAAGTATAATAAAACAAAATAAAATAAAATAAAAGATTAAGTAAGGCCAGGCACGGTGGCTCAAGCCAGTAATCCCAGCACTTTGGGAGGCTGAGGCGGGCGGATCACTTGAGGTCAGGAGTTCGAGACCAGCCTGGCCAACACGGTGAAACCGCGTCTCTACTAAAACTATGAACATTAGCTGGGTAAGGTGGCAAATGCCTGTAATCCCAGTTCCTTGGGAGGCTGAGGCAGGAGAATCACCTGAGCCTGGGAGGCAGAGGCTGCCGTGAGCCCAGCTTGCACCACTGCACTCCAGCCTGGGTGACACAGTGAGAATCCCTCTTAAAGACAAAACAAAGCAAAACTCAAATAAATAACCCTTCCCCCTCCAATCTCTTCTCGTTTCTAAACTCCTCCTGACTGATTTTTGAAAGAAAAAAAAAAAAACAAAAAAAGGATTTTTTTTTCCCACCTGGCAATTGCTATTCTATTTTCTTAATCCTTCAGTGAAATTACAAAAGGCTTCCCTGTCATTCTCTAAACGGCGCTGAGCCATTTGTGGTGGGACCCGAGGATCCGCTGCCGCTTGGCCCCTCTGCGTTCAACGGCTTTTTGCCAAATCTCAAGCTAGACCGAGCTTTGCATTCAGCGGAGAGGGCCCTTGGGGTTTCCCAGAAAAAAAAAAAAATGCAGACGTTTATGGAAAATAATACAGCTTGATGATTCTGGACCGCACTTGTGCATGTATCATAAGAAAAGAAAATTCAATCTTTCAGGATATGTATATATATTTTTGACTGCAATTGGGCTGCGAGAATAAGCATTTTTTTTCTTTTGCATTGTTACGCACGGTTTTATGTCCACTGGAGACGAATTATGTATAACATGGGGATGGAGGTTAAGACGTTATTGTCCAAACATTCACAGGAGGGTGTGTTTGCCAAATCTCTGCCTGGGATGCTGAGGTTTTTCTTTCCACTGGAGACATTCTGTGGCCCACACTGATACAAAGATGCATTTTCCATGTTGGAGTGATCCATTCGGCATCCTGGGACAGGCTGAGAGGAGGCTGGCACAGGCGGCAGCCCCCTGACGCCTTACGGACTCCAAGACTTAGCAGGGACGTGCAGGGTTGTGAAGTCCAGCGTCTGAGCCTTGGTTGGAACCTGCCTTTGGGTTTCTCCGGGTGGGACTCCAGGGGACGCTGAGGGATGTCCGGCGGAAGGAAAGTCGCCTTCTCATGAAAAGCCATCTCACCCTCCCACAACCTTGGCACTGAGACATCACTTCTTCCCTATGAACCTGACATCGGTCTCCGGAGCGCGTCACGGTTTACCTTGTGCTTCGGTGCATTAAGAGCAGACAGAATCGGACTTTCTCATGGTAGACTTTTGCATATTGGAAGGCATGCGTCATCACATTCTTGCCTAGTTCCCTCTTGCCTGGGAGGCTGTTATTTTTTGGGCTGAGTATCTCTAGAGCCACCGTCCTTCCTTCCCCCAATACAGAGGACTGTACACGTGTTCCCATCACCACTGCATCAGCTGCTCACCTCTAGCATGAATCTAATTTGCTGCTACCATGACCCTTTTACCAGATGATACCTGACGACCTCAGGACGTAAGGGGACCACCTTGAGTGTGGTCTGAGATTGCATCACTGTCCGTGCTCATTAAACAGACACAGAGACTCACACACACATGCATGAGCACACATACGCAGGTACATCTCTCTTACACACACAAACACACACACCTCTCACACATGCACACACAGGTCCGTGTTCACAGCGCTTACAAGTGCAGGTGCATGCATGCAAATGCATCATCACACATCTTACACACACACACGCAGTCCTGTACACACACACACACACACACACACACTGAAATCCTTCCTCTCAACAAGAACCTACATTCAGACCTTCAGAGCCCATCAAACACCCAGTTCCTAAACCCCAGCTCTTTCACTCCATCTTTCAGCAGGGTTCTTCTTGCTTGTGTATCTATTTTGCCAGACTATAATGCTGGACTGAACCTCCAAGACCTCCATGATTCTATTAAATGTAAATCACCTAAATGCTTCAATAAAACGCAGAGATTGGCTGGGTGTGGTGGCTCAAGCCTGTCATCCCAGCACTTTGGGAGGCTGAGACGGGTGGATCATGAGGTCAGGAGATCGAGACCATCCTGGCTAACACGGTGAAACCCCGTCTCTACTAAAAAAATACAAAAAATTAGCCGGGGTGGTGGCGGCACCTGTAGTCCCAGCTACTCGGGAGGCTGAGGCAGGAGATCTGGCTGTCTGCGTTTCCAGAATGCACCTGCCTCCCACTTTGCTCTTCCTCTGCCCCCTGGCAGACGCCATTGACTTTACCACCACAGTCCCAGTCACCATGTTGGCCAGGATGGTGTCGATCTTCTGACCTTGTGATCCACCCGCTGCGGCCTCCCAAAGTGCTGGGATGACAGGCCTGAGCCACCGCACCCGGCCACCAGCACTCACTTATGAAACGAACGAATGAAGGAGTCAATGAATGAATGACTAGAAACTGACATTTCAGAAAATCGCACTCTAGCCTCTGAGACTGATTTTCAAACTCAAAAAGAAGGCTTTGGGAGGATGAAGTGGGCGGATCACTTGTGATAGGGAGTTCGAGACCAGCCTGGACAACATGGTGAAATCCCATCTCCACGAAAAATACAAAAATTAGCCGGGTGTGTTGGCGGGCAACTGTAGCCCCAGATCCTCGAGGTTGAAGTAGGAGAATCACTTCAAACTGGGAGATGGAGGTTGCAGTGAGGTAGATCGTGCCACTGCACTCCAGCCTGGGTGACAGAGTGAGACTCTGTCTCAAAAAAAAAAAAAAAATTGAAACATAAACATAATGGGATAAGGGCCAGGTGCCAATGACTCACGCCTGTCATCTCAGCACTTCAGGAGGCCGAGGAGGGCAGATCACAGGGTCAGGACTTCGAGACCACCCTGGCCAACATGGCGAAACCCCATCTCTGCTAAAAATACAAAAATTAGCCAGGTGAGGTGGCAGGTGCCTGTCGTCTCAGCTACTCCAGAGGCTGAGGCAGGAGAGTCGTTTCAACCCGGGAGGCAGAGGTTGCAGTAAACCGAGATTTTGCCACTGCATTCCAGCCTGGGTGACAGAGCGAGGGTCTGTCTCAAAAGAAAAAGAAGTCAGCTTGGACCTAAATCAAGGTGGAGGGTCTCAACACACAGGTAACCTAATTATGATGAGCCTGTTACGCCTGCTATTCACAGACTTTCTTCCCATAGATGCCCAAGGAATGGCCCCAGCTGTCCCAAACATCCTTCCTACCCCAGCTGTCCAGAGCCATCTCTAAGAAATCCCTGCCTCTCTTGCTCTGTTTGCAAACCCCACAACCAGCAGCGCAGCAACTCGGGGTTCCCCTAAGGTTCCCACAACCGCCGTGTGTGCCTTGCTAACGGCTCACGTGAATATGCACAGAGCAGGTCTCCTGTGTTATGTTTCCAGCGGACGTCTCATGCAGGGACTCAGGCCGTGCTTAATCACTCCTAATACAATAAAGCAGCTCTTGGAAATATGATTAACCTCATCTGTCTAGATTTGGGGCTAATAGACCATCCCGGGCACATTGTCTTGTACCTGGCAGTTATGCATATATTTATTTATTAGTCTACTCCTCCACAGGGGTGGAAGGGGAAAAAAATATATTCTAAAGGAAAACGCACAGCAGCCCTCGCACGTGGCTGCAAGGTGAGGAGGGCAGTAATTAAATGTCAGGCTTGACAGATTAAAATTATGAAATTTAAAATCATCGCGGAGCTCTTTGTCACTGTCAAATTAGAAGTCAGGGAGACGAGGAGTTTGGTGGAGGGAGCCGCGTAATGGATTGAATGGGAATGGGGTGTAGCAGGCGGTTTTGTCGAAGCCAGATCAGTCCGGAGTTCAGATGAGAAGCAGAGGCAGGTGCAGCGAGGGTGAGTTTCACAGGCACGGGGACTGGTAGCCTCCAGGGTCGGAAATAGGAGCCTCTATCCACCCAGGGACCAGGGGGATTCTTTGGCCGTGAAAGACGGGCCAAAGGTACAGTCCCTACCAGGATGATTTGCAGACACAGATGGACAAGGGGCCAAGTCCCCCGTCTCTGCTTACAAGGGGGTGGAGAGAGCACGTTTCACACCATCGTCTTAAAGTAACGATGTTATATCCCGATTTTGATTCCATACCAACACCCCTGCTATGGAACCAGGTGTAACCGTCACGTGAAATAGCCCAATCGGCTATTTACAAGGACAAAGTCAAGCCTGGGCAACATAGTCAGACCCCATCTCTACCTGAAAGAAAAAAAAAAAAAATTAGCCAGGCACAGTGGCTCACACCTGTCATCCCAGCACTTTGGGAGGCCTGAGGCAGGAGGATTGCTTGAGCCCGGGAGTTCGAGACTAGCCTGGGTACCACAGAGAAACCACAATGTGAAAATTATTATAAACTTAGTCAGGAGTGGTGAGGGTGAGTGCCTGTCATCCCAGCTACTCAGGAGGCTGAGATGGGAGGATGGCTTCACCCCAGGAATTTGAGGCTGCAGTGAGTTGTGATCGAGCCACTGTACCCCAGCCCGGGTGACAGAGTAAGACCCTGTCTCAAACAGACTAGAATGAAATAAAAATCAAATTAAATAATGAAATAAAATACGAATACAATCAAACATAAATAAAATAATACATTAAGTAAAATTTTTTTTTTTTTTTTTTTTTTTTTTTGAGACGGAGTCTCGCTCTGTCGCCCAGGCTGGAGTGCAGTGGCCGGATCTCAGCTCACTGCAAGCTCCGCCTCCCGGGTTTACACCGTTCTCCTGCCTCAGCCTCCCGAGTAGCTGGGACGACAGGTGCCCGCCACGTCGCCCGGCTAGTTTTTTGTAGTTTTCAGTAGAGACGGGGTTTCACCGTGTTAGCCAGGATGGTCTCGATCTCCTGACCTCGTGATCCGCCCGTCTCGGCCTCCCAAAGTGCTGGGATGACAGGCGTAAAATGTTAATAAAATAAAAGAACCAGCCCAAATGGACACACCAAGCAAGTTCATAAATTCCTGGGGATAGAAGCCCGTTCGAGGTTTGCAGTAAGTGCAACAATCAAACAGGGCCCAAAGCAACGTGGAAGAAACTGCTATTTAATTTCTGCTTTCTTGTGTCTTCCAGCAAATGAACATCCCTTTTCTGTGATAATTACAAGAATCAGCTGTCACTCTCTGCATTAGTTTCAAATGTCCCTAAAACGCACCGTTGCCGGGACACTATTTGTAACCTTAATTAAAAATAAGGTCTTTACAGACGCGTTAAATTCAGGCTTTCCAGATGAGACTCTCCTGAATTAGATGGACTCTGCCTCCATTTCCAGGTGGCCGTCTCCTCTGTGGCTGTGTCTCCCCTTCTGTCTCTTACAGGGACTCTTGTTATTGGAATTAGAGCTCACTCTAATCCAGGATGATTTCCTTTCAAGATCCTTAACTCATCATGTGTATAAAGACCCTATTTCCAAATGCAATCACATTCCAGGTTCTGGGGTTAGGACATAAACATGTCTTTCCGAAGGCCACTGTTCAATCCATTACGATTGTATCCAGTTGCTTCCTGGAGGCTCTAGGGAGGATCCTTCCTGCCTCTCCCAGCTCCTGGGGGCTCCAGGCGTCCCTGGGCTTGTGGCCGCATCACTCCAGTCTCTGCCTCCGTCTCCACGTGGCCTCCTCCTCTGTGTCTGTGTCTCCTCTTCTGTCTCTTACAGAGACACTTGTTATTGGAACTAGAGCTCACCTAATCCAGGGTGATCTCAAATCAAGATCCTTAGCTAATTACATCTGCAAAGACCCTATTTCCAAATCAGGTTTCATTCCAGGTCCTGGGCTTTCGGATGTGGACACATTTTTCTGGGGATCAATGTTGGGTCCACTACGATTGCGTTCAGTTCCTTCTGGAGGCTCTAGGGGAGGCTCCTTCCTGCCTCTCCCAGCTCCTGGGAGCTCCAGGCGTCCCTGGGCTTGTGGCCGCATCACTCCAGTCTCTGCCTCCGTCTCCACGTGGCCGGCCCCTCTGCGTCTGTGTCTCCTCTTCTATCTCTTAGCAGAGGGCACCTGTCACTGGATTTAGGGTCCACCCAGATAATCCAGGATAATACTTCCTCTCAAGATTCTTCATTCATCATATCCGCAAAGACCCTTTTTGCCACCTAAGTGAACACTGTCTGCCTCTTACGGATTAGGACGAGGATCTATTTCTCCAGGTCATCATCATTCAGCCTACTTCAGTGGCCAACCAAGATGGTGCCGTCGGGAGACAGTGGAAGACAGAGTTTGGCTTTGATGGGTCAAACACTCAGAGAAGGCAAAGTTGTAATCAGTTGGAAAGAGAGGTTTAGACTTCAGATGTGGTTCCTGCTGTTGAAGGCTCCTAAAAAAAATTAAAAAAAAAAAATGTTTGAAAAGCACATTGGGAGGTTGAGGCAGGTGAATCACCTGAGGTCAGGAGTTCAAGACCAGCCTGGTCAACATGGCAAAACCCCATCTCTACTAAAAATACAAAAATTATCCGGGCGTGGTGGCGGGCACCTGTAATCCTCGCTACTTAGGAGGCTGAGGCAGGAAAATGGCAAGAACCCAGGAGGCGGAGGTTGCAGTGATCTGAGATCATGCCATTGCACTTCAGCTTGGATGAAAGCGAGACTCCATCAAGAAAGGAAGGAAGGAAGGAAGGAAGAGAGAGAGACAGAGAGAGAGAAGGAGAGAGAGAAAGAAAGAAGGAAGAAAGAAAGAAGAAAGAAAAGAAAGAGAGAGAAAGAAGAAAGAAAGAAAGAAGAAGAAAGAAAAGAAAGAGAGGGAGAAAGAAAGAAAGAAGAAGAGAGAGAGAGAAGGAAGGAAGAAAGAAAGGAAGAAAGAAAGAAGAAGAAAGAAAGGAAAGAAAGAAGAAAGAGAAAAAGAGAGAGAGAAAGAAGGAAGAAGAAGGAAGAAAGAAAAGACAGAAAGAAAAAAGAAAGAAAGAAGAAGAGAGAAAGAAAGAAAGAAGAGAGAGAGAAAGAAGGAAGAAAGAAAAGAAAGAAGAAAGAAAGAGAGAAAGAAAAAAGAAAAGAAAGAGAGAAGGAGAGAGAGAAGAAAGAAGAAGAAAGAAGAAAGAGAAACAAAGAAAGAGAAAGAAAAAGAAAAGAAAGAAACAAAAAAGAAACAAAAAGAAAAGAAAGAAAGAAAGAAAGAAAGAAAGAAAGAAAGAAAGAAAGAAGAAAGAAGAAGAAAGAAAGAAAGAGAGAGAAAGAAAGAAATCAGATGTTGGGAGCAGGCTGGAGAAAGGTCCCGAGATTTCTCTCTGAGCCACTTGGCACATCTGTCTTACAACCCTGCAGTCTCTTACCAATGAAATCCAGGCATCCTCCTCCCTCAGCCAGGGTATTGTCTGGGACTCTCCATTCCACTGTCACTGGCCCTTCTCCTCTGTGGCTGTGTCTCCTTCTGTCTCTTACAGGGACTCTTGTTATTGGAATTAGAGCTCACTCTAATCCAGGATGATTTCCTTTCAAGATCCTTAACTCATCATGTGTATAAGACCCTATTTCCAAATGCAATCACATTCCAGGTTCTGGGGTTAGGACATAAACATGTCTTTCCGGCCACTGTTCAATCCATTACGATTGTATCCAGTTCTTCCTGGAGGCTCTAGGGAGGCTCCTTCCTGCCTCTCCCAGCTCCTGGGAGCTCCAGGCGTCCCTGGGCTTGTGGCGCATCACTCCAGTCTCTGCCTCCGTCTCCACGTGGCCGGCCCCTCTGCGTCTGTGTCTCCTCTTCTGTCTCTTACAGAGACACTTGTTAATTGGAACTAGAGCTCACCTAATCCAGGGTGATCTCAAATCAAGATCATAGCTAATTACATCTGCAAAGACCCTATTTCCAAATCAGGTTTCATTCCAGGTCCTGGGCTTTCGGATGTGGACACATTTTCTGGGGATCAATGTTGGGTCCACTACGATTGCGTTCAGTTCCTTCTGGAGGCTCTAGGGAGGCTCCTTCCTGCCTCTCCCAGCTCCTGGGAGCTCCAGGCGTCCCTGGGCTTGTGGCGCATCACTCCAGTCTCTGCCTCCGTCTCCACGTGGCCGGCCCCTCTGCGTCTGTGTCTCCTCTTCTATCTCTTAGCAGAGGGCACCTGTCACTGGATTTAGGGT